>VZRE01000777.1:259389-272373 GCA_013396775.1 Cephalopterus ornatus
CCCCCGCGCAGGGGAGGGGGCTCTGCCCTCCTCCTGACCTCCCCCCGGCTCGGCCCTGTCCAAATCCAGCGCTAGGGAAGCGGGTAGGCAGCCGGGAATGGGGGGGAAGGAGGAGCCGCGTCCCCGCTCGGGGTGGGGGGCGGCGGCGGCGGGAGCTGCCGTTCCCCGAGCGGTGTCGTGGTTGCCATTATTTGTACTTTAATCCCTGGGCACCGCCGCTCCGGCCGTGCCCGGGAGGGTCGCTCCTTATGTAACTCCCCGGCGGCGGGCGAATGAATGGGGAGGCCGGTTTGGAGGAGGGGAGGGGGAGGAATGCTTCCCCCACGGGGCGGGCAGCCGCCTCCCTCCATCCCTCCGTCCATCCCTCCGTCCCTGCCCGCGCCCGCCGCCGTCGGGCAAAGCGCTGGAGCTCGTTCCTCGCCTTCCCGGGCCCTGCTCGGCCTCTGGGCCGCCCGCGTTCCACGGCAGCTCCGGGTCTGGAGCGGCGCCGGGCGCCGCGGGCTCGCAGTTCTCAGCCGCCGAAGTTTCCGCGCTCGCCCCTTCCCTGCGCGGCGGCCCCGCTCCCCTTTTGTGCGGGAATGGGACTGTGGTTCGTGCCGGCTTTAGGGCGTTTGTTTGCCTGGCCAGCTGCAGTAGGGAGCTGCAGGACGGAGATTCCAGGCGGGATCGGCGGGCCCGTCTGACGTGGCAGCGGGAGGAGCGCCGGGTCCCGGCCGGGCGAGCCCCGCTCCGCCGCCCCCCGGGTGCGATCGCGGCTGCTCCCCCCCGTTCTGCACGGGCCTGCTCGAATCCCGTGCGCTGTGCTTCGCTCTCTCCCTTCTGCTGTACGGTGTGGTGGTTGGAGGGAATTGCAGGCAGTTCCCATAACTGCAGCATAGCCGATTTCTTTCAGAAAACCGGGAGTTGTTGTCATTCAAAATGGGCATTTCCGTGCCCGGTGTGTTACGTGGGTCGGGCCGCCTGCCCTGCACATGCCGGTTTTGCTGTGCACCGGGTTTGACTGTGAGTTTGGCTTTGCCTTCTCTCCAGTGAGCTCCTCCTTCGTTAGTGAGCGAGATTATTCTTGAAATCAATTGGCCGTGTGTTGATGTGGGATATATTATTCAAATACCAGGTTAGCATTGTTGAGCAGATGTGTTCATGAAGTCTTCAGTTAAAAGCGTGAAGAATTAGTTTAAGCTGTAACCTGAAATAACTGCTAATGGGGAAATGAAAGAGATTTACACTCCAGGTAAGAGGAAGTACACGTTCTGTGTGTTTTCATGTCAAGTCATTTGCTAATCACTTGATAGTGCGAAGAAAAGAGTAAATGAAAAGTTTTGATTTTTAAAAAATAAATTAATAGCTTTGGTTTTAAACAAACTTGAAGTAAAAACTGTCGTTAACTTTACGAATGAGGTCAGTCAAATGATTCCACGATCCACATGCAGCAGCAGTGCAGAACTATTGTTCCTGAGGTCATGGAGCGCAAGAGCACCTTCCTAATGCACTTACTTGGCTCAGGCTCCAGTGCTTTAGGAATTCTGTCTGAATCTGGCAGGAGAGGGCCTTGCCTTCTTTCACTCTTTCGTAGAGTTTTGTCCTGTGTTTTACTTGGGAAAGGCAGATGAGATTACAAACAACAAAAGAGTTAGTTATCTAAAAATACCTTTTGTTATCTGCAGAAGGAAAAAAGGCATTCTCGTGCAAGGCTAAAATTCAAATAGTGTTTGAGCCAAGAGATTCTTAAGTGACCTTTGGACATGAGGTTATTTACACAGTATGGTACAGTGTGACCTAGTCCCATCTTTCTGCTTAAAAAGTGATCCGATGTTGCTTATCTTAAGTCAGTTGTGACTGAGGATCTCTGTTACTAGGGGTTTCTTCATGAGAAATCAGACTCACACCAATCATTAGTACAGCCTTCTCTGAGGCAGGAAAGAAAGCTCGTATTACATAGGGCCTTCAGCTCTTCCCTTTCCCAGATTAGCCAGCATCCCTGAGCACACACGTGTGGGCTCTTTCAGTAGGAAATGTCTGCTTCATTCATTTTCTTGAGCAAAAAAAGAAAATGAAACAGGGAAGTGTTTATCAAGGATTGGGTTTTTTTGGAGTCTTCCGGTTCTGCCTGAGTCCTCAGGAGTAAATCCAGATCCATGTTACTGCTGAGGTCAGTGTCTGAGGCGTAACAAATTTGTCCAGAGAACACAAACACCTCAAAGAATTTTAATTTTGGGGCTCTATTCTGTTCCTTGTAGTGGTTCATTGTTGTCAGTTGAGGTTTCTACTAATGAAAAGTTAGTCAATATATATTTGCATAAAATATGTTTGTAAAGTCGTACATGACAATAATATCTAAATTGTTGCCAGTTAATGTAGAGCGCAGCTGCTAAGAGCCTCTTCTAGAGAGCTTTCTGCCATTCCTTTACGTTGCATGGTTATTAGGGCAGTTTATAAGTTAAATAAACTTATCCCTCGTGGTTATTGGTGACTGAGGAAATGTGAGCAAACCAGCTGCTGCTGTAACTGTGCACTTTTGCAGCAGCAGAGGCTTAGAAAATAAATCAGGGCTGAACTGTAAGGCTGTGATCCATGAAGAGCTGGCAAAACCACATGGTGCCGACTCCTCTCTTCTGCTTGCATCTGTGTCTGAGGCCTTTGTTCCAAGAGGAGCTCGAAGGCCTGTAAAAGCAGCTGGAGATGAGGGAGACAGCCTGTGCACCTCTGCTGCAACCTGCTGCTTCCTGAAGACACGTCAGTCCCCATTTTCTTTGCTAAGAAGCAACTCCTCTAATTGAGGAAAATAGGTGAGGCTGGGCTAATCTGCGTTGTGGAGCAGTCTGTGTTTCAGAAGCGTTTGACAAACTTAATTGTTTACCTAATTTAGTCAATATATTGAAAAGAGAACAAGGGGAAAGCAAATCAAATTGTGACTTCAGAATTTCAGAGCTGGCAGAGAAACAGTTTTTTGCATGTATAGTTATTTGAGTATCCAAGTTTAAAATTTGGAAAAAAACATTTGCCACTCAGCAGCTCAAAAATCACTGATAAGAGCTGTGGAGAATGTAGCAGGTAACTCCATTATTGCTTCATGTCATAATTAGGAAATTCATGAGACTTGAGGAATCCTGTGCTTTCAGATATTGTCATGTTCAGACTATATTTTCTTCCCCATTTCAAGTAAAATTAGATTGTTTGCAGTGCAAATTACTGCCTGAAAATTGATTTGCACGTATTGGTCATTTGTCAAGTGTTAAAGGTGACCTGCTGTTGCAAGGCTGAATACTGAAATATGCTAAATACTCTGAAAAAATAGTGTAGATAGTAAATGTGTAATACTTTTGCCAGATAATGTAGCTGTATCTCAATTTTACGTGTCTACTGTGGACCAGATCATACACTACATTGAAGTACTACGACAGTACTTTACCATAGGCTGCTGCCAGTTTGCCTGTATTTTCTCAAAAACTGCTGCTTTAGGTAGCTTTGAAATGTCTCTCTCTTTGAAGGAAAATACTCCTTTTCCCTCTTGAAAAATTTGTCTTCAGAATTAGGTTGGGTTTTTTAACTGAAGGTACAGCATTCTTAATGTTAGTATTTTAATAGCAGAATCAAAGATGATGTGTTTCTGTGGCTGACGTGAACTTCATACAGAACAAAACTACTTTTTTTATTTATTTCACAAAGTCTATGAAGTTTTCATGGCAAAATATGGACTGACTTTCCTTTGGAAAGCTTTAGTTTAAAGATTTTCTGGCTGTGATGTGCAGTTCATAGTCAGTAAGTGCTGTACACACTCCTGAGCTGGGCTGGCTGAGTGCCTCTGCTCGGCCTGTTGCTCCTTACGTGACTCACCAGAGCAAAAGGAAGTCCATCAGAAAGTCCTACAATTCCAGCTCTTCTCTCCTCCCTGGCAGTGAAAATCAGCAGAGCTTTTGAATTAAAGTTTCATGCTGTGGCTTTTAGCCAAGCTGGAGCGCAGAAGTCGAAGGAATTTTTCCACGTGTGAGGATGGAACAAAAAAGGAGAGGTTTGGCTCTTCCAGATTTGAGCCCAGAGCTTGGGAAGAAGAAATAAAAATGTTTTTATTTAGATCAAGAACCAAGGAACGTTTGTGGATGTAATAGGAAAGGGAGAAGGAAGTGCATCAAATTCATACAACAGAGTCTTTACCTGCTCCCTCCCTCCATTTTTGCTCTTGATATAGATCTTTCTCCAAGTTTTCTGTCTCTCCATAGGTCTTTGGTTTACACTTTGAACCTTGCCTAGTCTAGTCTACTTAACTTGAAAATGAATTTAATCTTGGGTTTCGGATGGGTTTCAGAAACATACAACTATCCTAAAGGGTCAAGAAATCAGTGAAAGTATTGAAAGCCTTAATAAAAATTACAGCTTTGGCCTTGAAGAGGTGAGGCTGCTGATGGCTTAGAGGAATTTGTCAAGTATATGTATTTCTGTGACAGTATATCCAGATCCAAATTCATTGCTGTTATCGATAATTAATGTCTCTCACATGCTTTTTTTTGTGTTTGCTGCTCGCAGTTATTTACTAAAAGAAAATAGCATACTAAATAATTTAGTGTCATTACGTGCTTTAGTGTGCTGCTGTTCTGTGATCTGTCCGGGTGGATTTCTTTGTCCTGTGGGCTCCGACCTTCGGACAGCGTTTCTTGCTGAGAGGTTTTATTGGCGAGTGGTGATGCCGGGGAGCACACCTGGGACAGCCCAGGGTGCTGCTTCAGCTGTCTGTGCAATGGAGAAATTAAGAAATGTCAGACGTTTTTGTTTTTTTTTCTGAATTTTGGGAAATGGTTTGTTTGCGGTGTTTTTTTGGGAGGGGTTGTTTTGGTTTTTAATACTTGCAAGTTTTATTCTACAGGTTTACAGCCTGTAGCTGTAGGTTTTGAGGCATTTGCTGTTCCTGCACTGCAGTTGGGTTGTTCTGTAGGTGGCATGTCAGGCTCGCCTCATAGACAATTCACATATGAAAGTTGCCAACAACCTCCTTTTTAATTGTTACTGTTTCAGTTTTCCTGTGCTTTATACATAAACATAAAATTCCTTCATCAGGGGCAGCTTATTCCCTGTTCCTTAAGCTGGAGTGAAAAAGGAGTTCAATAACCATAACAGATAGCCTTCTGTTAATTGCTTTATGGCACTGTTATTAAAAGCCTTTCTAGAATATCTCTGTATTAAGGGACAAGGATTTCGAGCCTTGCACCATAACCCTCTCCTGCAGAGTATTTCTCCCTCTTGTTTTTTGAACAAGATTTGCATGCTTAGCTGAACAGATTCAATTATTTTCACCCTGGATGACTGAAAACAAGAATAATTGGAATAACAAGATAGAGGAATAGGGTAGGTTGTTTTGTTCCCCTGCTGTGACACACCACCACATCAGTATTATGGAGAGATGCTTCAGCTCAGTTTTCAGAAGCTTTTAGTGACTGATTGTGCAAAGCTTTTATGCTTCTAACTCTGCTCTAGTGCCTGAAGTTAAGTACAAACATTTTGACACTGGGGCTTTGGCCTAGAATCAGAAGTTGCTTTGAAGATGCAATGTAGATGCCTGACATTTTAGCTCACTTCTCTCTTTTTAAAATTTTGTTATAGTACATAGTAACATCTGGTTTTGACTGTTTGTTATTTTTCCCACCATGTGGTCAATTAAGTTTCTGAATTGAATTGCTATTTTCACATTACTAAGCTATTTGGGCTTATAATTATGTTTGTACACCTTGGAAGCTTGGAATTTGTCCTAATTGTGTAATCAGCTTGCATAGAAATAAAGGCTATATCCTGTGAGAAATGACACTTGTGATACTTTAAAGCACATCATCACTTTTTGAATAATCAGTTATTTCCTTTATCACTTTAGGTATTTCTGGGAAAAGCCAGCTTCTGTTTGCACTGGTCTTCACTACCCGTTACCTGGACCTCTTCACTTCATTCATTTCATTGTATAACACATCTATGAAGGTAGAGTATACTGAAGAGTTAGAAAAGCTAGTGATGTTACTTGCGGAGTGCATAATTTCATTAATAAAAGCCTCTTTAAATGGCCCACTGCACAGATGTTGCAGAATAAGTTGAGATGGGCTTTGGATAAAGAATGTGGAAGATGGACTCAAAACCCTATTGTTTTTCCACACTCTACATGCAACTTTTAAGAAGTGTTTGTATGGGGACTGTGACGCCTAGAACAAATGTTATTTTGATTATTGAAAATAAAAGCTTTTGGGAGAATGGTTCAAATAAATTGTGTTTCTCAATTGAGACATTAGCATAAGTAAATCTCTCTTTAGCCACTGCAAGGTAAATTAGTATTCAGAATGCACTGCCAGAATTGCAGCCAGTGTCTGGTCAGAGGCTGATCAGAAGTTGACAGGAGCGCTTTCTTAGGAATGTCGCTTCCATGAGATTATACCCTGTTCACTTACCCACTGAGTGTTAGGGAGCCTCAGTTTGGGGCTGTTATTTATTCCTGCAATTTCTTGTGCTGAGTACAAAAAAATAAAGCAGTAATCTGTGAGAGAGCAGCATATTTGTGGCACCAGAGCTTTTTTAATCCAGTTCTTTTATTCATGGATTTTCTTGATGCTTTTCAGCTTTAATTTCAGAGGATAGTGTAACTTTGCCAAGAGGAAAGACCAGATAATCAATAATGCAAAATGTACGGAAGAATTAGGGGGATAATACTGTAAAATAAAATTTTGAATGTTAAACTCACACTTCTGACAAGTCACATGTGTATGCCTAAGCTTCAATATTGACAGTCTAGATGAAGAGCTGTGGGTTAAAATATTCTTAAAACACAAGCTTTTTCCGTAGGTAATTTCTGAGACTATTGAAAGGTACTGTTGGTGCACCAGAGGAGCCCCTTGGGGGTTTTTGCAGTTTATGTATTGGGTGTGATTCAGGCTCTTTGTTTTGCAGCCTTTCTGACTAGAAATGGAATGATTGTGAGAAATGACACTTGTGATACTCAACTTCACACTAAACTGAGTATTTCCAGTAATCAAAGAGTAGTCCTCTGTTCAAATCCAATATTAACTTGCAAAATGGAAGCTTCTATTGCAGTTTCTAAGTTAACTGCTTAGAAAGACTTTTGGACATAAGTGTCTTTTCAGCCCATTACTGTAGTGTCAAGATGAAGCTTGAGTGTCCCAACACAACTTCTTGTTCTATCTCCATGTATTTAGGAGTCTGTAGGAACTGCTACAGATCAGCTTACCCAGAACATAAGGTGATGAACTTTCTAATCTGAAGAAAATGGTGTAATTTGCAGCAAAAAAAGTTGTTAATTTCTGTAGAGTTGGGATTTTCTTCAGTATTTTTTGAGAAATATTAGTTAACCTACAGGTACCAACTTGCTGTATTTGTCTGGCACTTATAGTCAGATATTTAGGAAAATGAGTTTCTTCTGTATTCCAGGAATATATACAGGAATACACAGATTGGCCCTATCTGCTTTTTTTAATGACCTGCAGACTATTTTTTGTTATTTGTAGCATTCTCTATTTTACAATTTCCTTTCCATGGTACCTGTAGCTGAGTATTGGATGCATTTCTGCCAGTGCACTCTGCAGTCGTTTTTCTAACATTATTTTGGTATCTTTAAAAATGAAACCTTGTTGAGTGTCCCAAAACACGCTATAATTCTCATGAAGAAATTTGTAATATAAGGAGTTTGGATCCATTCACACTTTCGTAGTGTCTTCTGTGACCATACAAATTGCTGTTAGTTTACACCTCTGGTAGGAGTTCCCTGTATCCTGTCCTTTATCTTTTATCTCCAGTCAGTTGGGTGCTCCTATAGCAGAGCATTTGGATTCTGTGCTCCTTAACACAGGATTGGCATAATTTTGTTAATGAGAGCAGAGCTTTTAGTGGTTAATAGCATCTGCAAACAGTGGGCTTCTTAATCAGTTGCTTTTCAGTTGTAAAGAACAGTGTGATAAATGGTTTGGAATATTTAATCTTTGTGATGAAACTGAGGCAGAAACTAAACTATTTGTCTAGTCTGCTGCACTGTGTTGACTCCAGGACAGTGTGAGCTCTGTCCTGATGGTGGCAGATTGACCTTTTGAAAGTCATAGATTCTCTCTGGTTCTGTTTTCTCATCTGTAAGATGAGGCTTTTTGCTTCTTCCGCAGGGAATAGGTGTGAAGTCTAATGTCCATAACCATTAAAAATGGTAACGTTAGACCATTCAGCTCAAACTGAATTCTGGTTAGCTGCTTCTCAGTTTGTTAGTTTTGCAGCTTTCGTGCCCTGTTGGTTGGTGGAGAACAGTGTCCACTTGCCACTCTTCAGATTTTAGAGGTGTTTAAAGGTCTAACGCAAATGAGCTAATTTGTGATATGTTAAATGGCTGAGTCTGAATGGGGCTTGTTAAATAGGTTTTTAATTGCCACATGAACTACACCACGCTGGGCTTTTTGAAAGGCCCCTTCCATCATTACTGCATGGATGCATCTGCACATTTTTAATGTAAATGCTTGGGGCCAGTTCTTCCCTTGCAGTTGCAGAAGGGGTATTCCTTCCCCAGTCACTTCCTTAGTTCTGTCTACTCAGGAAAGGGTCTTCAAAGCACCTTTGGACAGTCACTTCAACCAGAGGCCGGTGATGCCTTGAAAGCAACAAAACCAGTAGAGCCCAGAGTCACTGGTGTTTGAAAAAGTTAAATACCACCAACAGCCTGCAAAATCACATAAGCAAACAAGGCAACCAACCAGAAAAGACCACTTATTCCTCTTAGTGCTTGGGGATATTGTTGTTCAGGGAGTTTGATCTCTTCCTACAACCTCTATGGATTGTTTTGGTTTTTGTTTCTTTTCTCTCCTTGCTCTCCAGCTTATCTACATCGCCTGCTCGTACGCCACCGTGTACCTGATCTACATGAAGTTCAAGGCCACCTACGATGGAAACCATGACACCTTCCGAGTGGAGTTCCTGATCGTTCCTGTTGGTGGGCTCTCGTTCCTTGTCAATCACGACTTCTCTCCTCTGGAGGTGAGGTGATTGTGGGCAGGAGATTGTATTTTTTTCCCTAAAATATTTAGAACATGAAGATGGGCGTTTTAAGGCTGACAAAGGAATGGTGTTTAGTAGGTTCAGGCTAATCCTTTCCTTAGTGCATCTGTGGAACGTAGATGTCTGTGCAAATTAAGGGCACCTCAGGAGACCAGCATTATTATCAGCATTGGTTATTTTATTAAACAGAAGACTGTATTTTTCCCAGTACACTGTGATGGTTATATTAATTCAAAAGTGTCCTTCCTTTTGTTTTGTCTGTAAAAGAAATGCCCCAGAATGCAGTTTGTGAATAGTTGGTGCCACCTGGTGAAAACCAAAGGAATTATACTTCTTAAATTTTGTAGAATTGCAAATGGTCTGGAGTGTTAGAAAGAATTGCATTGTATTTGAAGTGCAGCTGTGTGTTTTCCTGACAGAAAAATTATGTTAAAAATGTAATTGGAGTTCAAACAGGTAATTTTTCCTATGAAATAGAGTAACTTCAGATGCTTATTTTAAGTGGACTGAGCTGCGTTTTAAACTTTATTAGTAAAGTGATTCTGTTAAAGAGTAAAGGAAGTTGAATTGCAGCACTTTAAAACATTATTTTAAAAATCTGTTTTGTATTAACTCATTCTTTAAACCAGTAGATAAAAGGTGAAAGAAATGGGGGGGGAAAGGACTTCATCTTCTCTGCAGCTCTTCACAGCAGCAGCTCTGTGCGCTGTATTTCGTGGTGCTGTGACTCCTGAGCTGGCTGCAGACATGTTCCCTTGTGAGTGAACCTGTGTGTGCCAGGTCACTGCACAGCTGGTTTGGAGAGAGTTTTCTCTGCCAGGAAAGTTCCCTCCTACCATCCTGTGGTTGATGATGAAGCTTTCGTTTAGTTTTTCCTGTACCTAAAAAGTTTGCCAAAATACCGTATCTGTATGAACAGGTATTCATTCATAACGTTGCTAGAGAGTGAAAAGTCAGGCCAAGTCAAATGTTTTCTGTCCTTCTCTTATCAGTAAGACACTTGAATAAACGTGTGTTTTTTTCCTTTCAGATACTGTGGACCTTCTCCATCTATCTTGAATCGGTTGCTATTCTCCCTCAACTTTTTATGATTAGCAAAACTGGGGAAGCAGAGACCATTACTACTCACTATCTTTTCTTCTTGGGTCTGTACCGTGCCTTGTACTTAGTCAACTGGATTTGGCGCTACTATTTTGAGGGATTTTTTGACCTCATAGCTGTTGTTGCTGGTGTGGTCCAGACCGTTCTGTACTGTGACTTCTTCTATTTGTATGTTACAAAAGGTAAGTAGAGCAGTAACCTCCAGCTTCAGGTTGTGGAATGTAGCAATTAATATGTTCGTAGGGATCTGCTGTATTGGCATTACAAGGTTGTTGGTTCTGTGTGTGAATTATTGCTGACATCTCCTTAATTTATAGAGTGCACTTTCTGCTATTGTGGGGCATTTCTGAGGACTGTTTTTGTGTATAGGTAGAGTATAAATGTGTAAGTGGTCTGGTGAACTTACAGAAAAATGTAAAGTAAGTAGGGCTAAATACATGTTGGTATTGCCTTCCATTGAAAAGCCTGAACCTCCTGCCTCTGCTGACCACCTACACTGTTAAGTGCAGATCCCAGGCTTACAGACACCTTTCTCAGTGGTTTAAATACCTTGGGAATCCAGAGGGTTTGGGATGTTTCTGTTTGTGCTGAATGTAGAAGCAGTCACTTCTGCTGGGGGCATTATTAATTTTGCCCTTGCTCACATTCCAACTTCCATCACGTAACTGCCAAGCTACGTGCGGCTGTGTCACTTTAGTCATGACTCTGAAGAGACCATGATCGTGGGCTCGCATGTCCTGTGAGGGTGAAAAGTGGGAATTCCAGGGTGCCACAAGAGGGCAAGATTAGAATTGCTGTTGATTCTAGTTTTACCAGTGTGTGTTGAAGAGAGGCAGCTTGGGAGGGCCATCTGCAGAGTACCCATCTCATAACAAAGGGTCTCTGTGTGATGGGTTTTGGTCCCTTTGAAGTTTCAGCAGCGTGTGCTTCTCCTGCATCATGACTTTGGTTTGCTAACTGCTTTCTTTCCTACTTTTCCTTACAGTACTCAAGGGAAAGAAGCTCAGTTTGCCAGCGTAAGTGCCAAAACATCACCAGCATCTGTCCTTTTGGATGCTTGGACAGAACAATCCTTATCACAAGCAAAGGCGAAGATGCTTGAGACAGAAAGTCAGAAACACAGCTCTTTATAGTGCAGGTAGTCATCAGCGGCTCTGTAAGAACGGAGGAAAAACAACCAGCAGATTTCTGTTTGATGCATCTTGCCTTTATCTTTTTTATTACTATGTATAAAGATTTTTTACATAAAGAAACTTATACTGTATTAATAAATTCAGTGTATGGTTTCAATTGGAATAGCTCCAAAAGTGAGATTTTTGTGAGATTGTTTATGACCAGGAACAAGTGCAAACGTTTTTTTAATTTTCAAGATTTTCTTTGAAATGACTGATTTTTTTTCCTTTTTTTTTTTTTGTTTGTTTTTCAGTGCACAGATATGTGCATCCTTGATGGATGGTAGTCATCTGTTCTTTCCCTTTGATTCAATTTTCATTCCACTATATTTATTTTTTTTTTCCAAAAGGCAAATATATGTCAACTCTAAATCTGAAACCACCGATGTTTGATGTGATGTGCTGGTGCCCAGTCTTCGTGCCATCTGCTGACATGGAGTTCCTTATTCAAAATGTATGTTGGTGCCAGAAGGGGAACAGTCACATTTTGTAGTTGTTCCCCTTCTAAAACAGACCGATGGCAAGAGGGCAGTGAGGAAATGGCTGGAGGCCACAAGGATGGGCCTTTTCCTGTTCTGCCATGATGTTTGGGAGGGTAATCCCAATAATGAAAGCACTTGGCAGCGCAGGTTGTGAAGGGTAAGAGGTGCACTTGTGTTGCTTAGTGGCACGTGTTTGTGACTGTATTGTTTGTTCAGGAAAGGAAGGTTAAATATCTTGGATGTACAGCCCTGCTACACCATTACAGCTACAGAAACGGGAGACTTGTAAGTTGATTGCAGTAGTCTGTAGGTGATCATTTTAAACAATATCTACATTTTCTTTTTAACGAATGCTTTATAAGCAACTTCCATGTTCAGCTTCAAGTGGTTTTCGATGTCACTTTTGGACAATTAATATTTTTTTTATAAACTTTTCAGAATCAGCAGCACCAGTTACCATTCTTCATCCTTTAAATGATTCCCTTTTTTTACTGAGCTGTTGCATGATTTATCCTGTGTTACCATCCTCAATAAACACTTTATGAAATGGTGAAAACATTTTGGGTTTGTGTTTTTTTTTTTTCATTCCTGAGTGTGAAAGTTTTCTGTTAGCCTGGGACTGGATGAAAAGTTGGGTTGTGGGAGAGTTACTTAATGTCGTTTGCCGTATTGAAATATGAACTTTTTAAGGGTGTGAGGGGCATTATCGGTGGTGGAAGAAGCAATGGTGACTCCAGCCTGGTGCAGAGGAGAGTTGGGTGCCTGTGTTTTATCTTCAAGTGTTTATCTTCGAGTTGATGATGGGAAATTATCTCCCTCCTCAGTGACGGCTCTCATTAGCCCAGGGGAATAGTGTTTCTTTGCAGTGCGAGTGCAGAGGTGCTGCAGTCTGCACTGTGGTGACTCCAGCCCGGTGCAGAGGAGGGTTGGTTTGGTGCTTGTGTTTATCTCCTCTGAGGGAATTTGCCATCAGTATCTCGGCAGTGGTGGTTCTCGTTCCTAACCCCAGGTGAGCAGTGTTTATGTGCAGTGTGGGTGCTGAGGCGCTGCGGTCTCCACTATCTCAGATGCGGCACTGAGCAGCTCAGGTGCTCAAAAACCAGATGTGTCCCTGCGGTGAAATACAAGAGCGTGATCCTGCTGGGAGCCTCGGTGCTCTGCGCCGCAATTCACTAATCAATCCGCTGCCCTTTCACTGAGTGGCCGCCGCCACC
>VZRE01000777.1:272655-298007 GCA_013396775.1 Cephalopterus ornatus
TGCCCGCGGGGTGCGCGGAGCCCCGCGGCGGTGCCGGCGGGAGCAACCGTGACGCGGGACCCGCGGCGCTGTCGGTGCCCCGGGCCGTGAGCGCCCGCTGTGTTCGATCCCCGAGCGGCGCTCCTGTGGTTTCCTTACTGCAGTAATTAGTGGGGTGATTCCTTTTTGTCCCCCGGCCTGGGTTCTGTGGGCTCTGAGGCAGTGAGGAGCCTGGAGCCCGGGCTGCACACGGCGGAGTTGTAATTCCTGCGGAGCATCCGTGTGCTCGCTTCCTTCTGACACGCTCCTTATGTAACAGCTCCCCCGCTATCGGTCTTTGTGCAGTGCCTTCATTAAGATCAAAACTGCCGATCAGGCCATCACTTTGCAGTGTTGCGCTGCTCCTTTCCGACTGTAACTTTTGTCATCTCGCTTCCCTGCAGGTGGATTGGGATCCTTGTCCTTTACACAGTGCACAAGGGGCAGTTTAACTGTCCCGGGGGAGGGTTGCTGCACAGCTACTTGCTCGTCCTCATCCTCCTCCTGGCTTCCATAATATGTGCGTTATCTGCTCTTGTGTACATCAGTATGCAAGGTAAATAGTTAATGATAGCATTTTGTGTTTGTCTGGTAGGATTGTAATAGCTGTGGGTTTTTAATCTGGGGTTGACATTAAAAATGCAAGAAATTCGAAATGTTTCAAGGGTAGTCAAGCTTAAAAAACTCTCTGTAGCCATTAACATGTTTGCTTTAATCTCTGTTGGTCTGGAATATAACGTAATCAAGAGACAATAGCTTAGGGCTGTTGATAGTGCTGTTATTAGGACAAAGTGCTAATAATGTCCATTGCCATCAGAGCATCGTGAAAACCCCTTTGTGTTCACCATGACCTCTGATGGAACACTGCTCCACCTCTCCGACAGGAGTCTAGGGCAATGTATCCAAAAATCACTTTCGCATCTGAAGTATTGTGTTAGTTTTAGCCTTGCACAGGCAGGTTTAGTCATGGCTTGTGAAAGTTCCTCAGTTGCAGTGGGTTGCTTGGGGAAAAAAACACAAAGGAAAGTGATTTGTATTAATGTCTCGATAAAACTAGCACAGTAAGTAGTGTTAAATAGGACTTACAGCTTGAAGTGAATGGCTGAACAGAAGTAAGGATCCCAATGCAACTTCTGCTCATTTGTAGAAATGGTTCATTTTGGGTTAAAAAATGCTAGGAAAGCTTTTTTGTCTGGTGAGGCACCTGATTATCGAAGTAATGCTAAGAAGATTAATTTGGAATGTGTGTGTGGTCTCTGGAATAACAGAGGAGACCCCACAAATTCTAATATATTGGTTCTCACAACATGCTATAAATAAAACTGTTTAAATTACTTAAGTGGAAAGAAGCTTAAAGTGTGCATGAAGAGAAGCTGTGTCAGAGCAGAGTTGTGGATGATAATCCTGGCCTGGAATCTGACCACTGGTTTTCCTAGAGAGACCTCACACACTGGGGGGTGGTGCTGAGAAAGGAGAAGTTGTTTTGAGGAACCTCAGTTCCATCTGATTTGTGTGTAAGCAACCACGCTGCTGCAGTACAGGTTGCAGCCTGGGAATGGGAAAAAGCACCCTCTGGATCAAGGGCTTCTTGAAGCTTCTTGAACAGCTTTGTCACAGGGTGTGAACCACAGCTTTACAACTGGGAAATAGTTTCCAAGGTTGTTGTTGTTCTGCAGTGTTTTAAGCCTTTATAAATTGTCCTGTCTACACATGAGCACACACACCCCAATACCTCATTACCCTGGGAGCAGCAAGCTGGTTTAAGGAAGTGACCTGGCCAAAAATTACTCCCTTTTTTATTGCCTGGGAGTGCTAAATGGAAATGATTGTTAGTAAACTATCAGTATAGAAGATAGTCTGAGAAGTATTTGTCCTGGTAATGGTCCTACTTTTGTTCTCCTGTTACTGTTTTGTGACTCCATAACCAGAACTTCATCATAGCCCAGCAAAGTAGCACCTAAAAATTAAATATTCGGCCAAGTAAAAGCTAAATAGAATCATAAAAGTAGGCACCAAGAGTCATGAGGAATTGTAGGTGAGGCAGTGCACTTGGAATGCAGCTTTGGCAGCTTTGGCTTATGCTGGGCACAACACTGCTGCCTCAAGTTCAGTGTAGAACTGTGTCTGACTAGAGAGTTATTTTGAGTCTTAGTAGAGTAGATTCTAAGAATGATGGCTGTAAAACCCATTATTGGTTTTCTTTTCTCACCTTCAGTGATAGCTCTCCATTAGTACGAAAATACTCGATAGTTTCCGTTAAGTATCTTTCTCTAAAGATCAGAAAGTTCATATTTCGAGGTAGGATTTTATGTACTTGAAGTGCATTTGTGAACAGTTCTTGTTTTAAATTCTCTCTGTAATTTCAGGAACAATTTCTAATCCAGGCCCAAGAAAATCACTTCCCAAAGTACTTTATACTCGCCTGCTTCTCTATTTCCCTGAATTCATCTGGGCTGTGTTAGGAGCTGTGTGGGTGTCAGACAGCAGCGTGCACTGTGAGAAGACTGTGATAAATGCCATCATTTGGACAGTTATTGCAAGGTAAAGGTGCCTCCCCACAAATGTGAGCTTGGTAGCGTACATGAAATGGAACATGAGTTGATATCCTTTCCTAAACAAGCTTGAGCTACTTGCCTTGAGAGAGCACATGCTGAAGTGAAGGAAAGGAGGTGAAGATCAGAAGGGGTAAGAGGGATGATGGGAGTGTAGAAGACTGGATAAATGTGAAAGTGGTAGTAACCAGATCACTGAATTGGTGGTGAGAAATAGAGCTGTCACACTTCTGGGTTGCTGTTTCCAAAGGACAGTGCTGTGATTTCGGGTTTTTGCCCTGTGTGAAACGAGCCAACAGCTCTATTCTTGTGCCCAGTGTTGAAAGCCCAGTGACAAGCTCTGCACTCTTTGGGCAGGAGCAGGGGGTGGTCATAGGGAATTTCATACTAGGCTTTGTTTTCGGTCTGGCTAGATCTGGAGTTGTGATTACTTCCACACTTGTCAGGAGTATCTGGTGTCACACTTCTATCCCACTCCCTTTTGCTCTGCAGCTGGGTTATCATCATCTTTACCATCATTGGAGTCGTCATTGTCTTCGACCCGCTCGGGGGGAAGAAGACACTTTGCCTGGCGGACGGTGTGAGTCGGAACCTGGAGAGCAGCCAGTCGGGGCAGCTGCTGTACAACGTGAAGAGCTCGGCCACCAGGGTGTGGGAGAAGAGGATCAGGCTGCTGTGCTGCTGCATCGTGCAGGATGATGACCACCGGGTGGCCTTCACCAGCATCGCAGAGCTCTTCCGCACCTACTTCTCAGTGAGACCGACACGCTCCCTTGTGCTCTGACCGAGAGCTTGGCCTCGTGAAGGTGTGGGGTGGTTTAACGCCCTCTTTCATTTCTCTGTACAGGACACTGACCTGGTGCCAAGTGACATAGCAGCTGGTTTGATTCTGCTCCATCAGGAGCAAGATAAAATGGAGAGTTGCCCAAAAGAGCCTGAAGAAGTCCTGTGTCATTCTCCATCATCTCTCGTGGTAAGATAGGGTTGGTGCAGCCCCTGCTGTAATCACTCTGGGAGATGATGCCAGACCATGAAATGCAGTTCACTGTGTAGAGGGTTTTTTTCTGTTTTGTTAATTTCTTAAACAAAATTAAACAGTACTGTAAAAATTAGTAACAATTTAAGTTTTTAATAGATGCAGTGAAAACGGCTTGATGAGTTTGTGGTCAAGACATTTTCTGCTTTTGCATAAGTAGAACTTATATCTGAATGGGGAATTAAGTGCAAAAAAGGAACCATTTAGGACCTTTGATCATAGTTGAACAGCTGGGAGAGAAAGGGAACAGAGAGAAAATAAATACTTGGTACTATTTGCATAGAACTGAGAAGCTATTCTCTTAGTATATATTGTAGCCTGTTTGTCTGCTGCAAATACCCAAACAAGGTAAGAAGCAAAACCAGCATCTTTTAAATGCTTGCACGTGATGGGTTAGTTTGCTAACTGATTTTTGTTACTCTTTGGTGGTAAAATACCTTTGTAAATTTTTTTCCCGTCTTTTGGTGTGTGTTTAATAGACATATCTAATTCTGCTTCAACCAGTGCATCTCTGTCAACTCCCTTCTGAATCCAACCAGTATGATGGGGTTGTGTCTTGAAAGTCAGATCTGCAGCAGACCCTTTTAGCCTTCTCTTTGACATTCCATTCCTTTAAGTAACATCTTTGGAGCGAATGTTGTTTTCAGCACTGAGCTTATCAGTGTATCAGCATTGGAAGAAACTGGTTTAATGAGAGCTTTTCAAGATTCTTCAGCTGTGTAGCAATGTAAATAAAGAGAGTTTTTCCTGGAATACGAGTGGCTGTTTTTAGCTCCTCTTAGACCTTGGATTTTCCCTCTGCATAGTGTGTATTTCATCATGCCTTAATTTTCACTAGTCTGTGTTCGGTTTTTATTCTGAGGCTGCCTAACACCTTCCTTCCTCTCTCTCCTTCCTTTTCTTTCCCCATGTCCTTTCAGACTGATGATTTGGATGTGGAGCTGGAGAATGCTGCTCACTACATGCTGTTTGCTGCAGCTGCCTATGGCTGGCCCTACTACATATACACCAACCCATTTACTGCACTCTGTAAGCTCAAAGGTGACTGGTAGGTTTGGCCCAAGAGCTTAAAAACACACAGCTGCCTTCTACTTAACTAGTGTTAGCAGAAATAAAATAGTTTCAATAGCAGTATTTTTGTTTAATTAAATTATATCACTAAATTTTGTCACTCTTGGGGGTACGTGAGCTCGACTGGTATAGTTATCTTTCATGAATTCTGTAGAAACAAAATTCCAATGTCTTTACACCCTCAAACAGATTGGGTATTTTTTTCATAACAGAAGTTTGTGGTTGAGATAAACAAAATTCATTTAGCAAAATGACAGAGGAAAAATTGGAATAAAACGAAACATGTTTTAACATGAGGCTTTTTAGAGATCCTTTTTGGGCACGGATGTATGTATAGAAATAGAGGGCTATCAGCAGTTTTCCCTGTCTTAAGGAATTAGCAAAAGTTCCCTGTCCCATCAGCTTCCCTTTTATTCTCTTTAAACATTTTTGATTAAAGAGGTTAGAGTCGATATCTCAGTTTGCATATTGCTGTGTAGGGTTACTGTATATTTACATGACATTGTGACTGTAACCATGATTTTCTTAATTATTAACGTGAAATATAAATATAACCTACCGAAATATAAATTACTTGGAGTATTTTTTCTCATTGGCCTGTAATCTAAAGAATTCTTTTCTTGCTGCATTGTTTGCTCTGCTGATGGTTCTGTAGCAAGGGGGGATTTGCCAGCGGTTGAAGTGAAAATGTGTGGCGGGGCTGCCCAGGCAGAGCCAGCTCTGTGGGCAGAGGTAACATCTTGTATCAGACTATTGGTGCTATTGCAAAAACGAAAAAAAAAAAAAAAGCAGCACTTTTGATTCCTGGCACTAATTCTTCTGCAAATATAAGTTTGATTCCTTGAAAGGAAACCTAAAAAATTGGAACATGAAAGTTTTTCTCTTCTGTGTTTGTTAGTTGCGGAAATAGACCAACAGATTCTGATATAACGGGCAGTGATCGGCATAACTTTCACTTTGGATCCATCCTAAATATAACAGGACTGCAGTACAGAGACTTCATTCATATCAGTTTTCATAACAAGGTAAACAATCTGGACAGGCATTCAGCAAAACCCGTAGTGATGAATTCAGGGAAAGCAAGGGGTAAAGGGTCTTAGTTTGCCTTCAGCATTTATAAAGTGCAACATGCAAAGCCAAATGAAAACATTCAGTTCTGATTTTTTTTTTTTTTCTAATCTAGAGGAACAGCCACAAAACCACTGACATAAATCTGTCTCAGTATTGCAAAAAAGGCACTTAGAATAACTAGATAAGAGACCAATTCAGATTCTTTCCATTATACAATAGGGAGCTAAGTAAGAGCTTTCAGAAGGTGAGAACAAGTGTTTGCTCTTATATAAAGTTGACATCTTTACTGATTACATTTTTCCCCTCCAGATCTATGAGATTCCATTTTTTGTTGCTTTGGATCACAAAAAAGAAGCTATCGTGGTTGCAGTGAGAGGAACCTTGTCTTTTGAGGTATCATCCTTCTGATATCAATAATGAGCTTTATAGAAACGAGTGAACTCCAGGTACCTTGAGGAACTTGTGTTATGCTGGCACATGTAAAAATAACTCACTCACTGGTATGAGTCTTCCAGGCTCAAGCTGTAAGCCCTCCTGCCCTTGGATGGGTAATATTCCCCCTGCCACTAGAAGAGAGTGTGGAGAACAGGCAGTGGTAATTCCGTTTCACTGTGAGTGGAGGTGCATCAGTAATGTGTGTGTGTGTGTGCAGCTGGGAAACAGTGGAACTCAAACTTGTGGTTGCTCTGTACTGTTTGCTTGTGTGGTGGTGTCTGGTGGGACGTGTTGTGTTGCTCACGCACTTGGCAGCCAGGTTGTGATGTCCCTGTGACAGTGTTGAGTGGCACAGCGTGACCCCTGAGCCACAGGGCCCTGCAGGGAGGTCTGACCAGTGCCTTGTTCACAGGATATTCTCACGGATCTCTCAGCAGACTGCGAAGACCTGACGCTGGAGGATGTTCTGGAGAATGGCTTTGTGCATAAGGTGTGTGCAGTCTGGAGCTGTCTGTAGATCTACAAACTATAAACACCTGGGATCCTTCAGTTAAACACAAGAATATTCTGCTTGGGAGATGGATTGCACAAATTACTTCAGTGCTCGTTGCATCAAATACTGCCTTGGGAACTGCAAGGCAGAATTTGTAACCCTTACATACAATCTGTACAGATCACGTGGTTGTAACCAGACCTCTGTCAGAAGCATGTTAAAGAGAAGAGCAGCTTTGCCAAAAGAAGGTTGTTCTGTGATGGTGGTGTATTTAAACTAGACATGCATCACCCCTCAGGTTAGATACACCCTTCTAACTTTAAATGCTCTCTTGTAGGGAATAACTCAAGCTGCCACTTACATCTATCGAAAACTAATCAATGATGGAATTTTAAACCAGGCTTTCACAGTTGCTCCAGTAAGTTCCCTTCCAAATAATTTGGTTTGCCAGAAAAATTACACAAAGCCTTTCCTGTGTCTATCTAAGTTTGTCTCCTCTTTCTGCCTTAGGAATACAAACTTGTGGTAGTTGGTCACAGTTTGGGTGGTGGGACAGCATCTATCTTGGCCATCATGCTCAGGAACTCCTTCCCCACACTGAAGTGTTACGCCTTCTCTCCTCCAGGAGGGCTCTTAAGGTAAGAGACTTCTGTTGTTTGGTTCTCTGGTAAGATGTAAAAGTCTTCCAGGTGGTTGACAGGTGTGTTGGATGGTATCACTGTGGGCTTGACTGTGCTGAGGTTTGTTTGTACATTCTTCACTAGAATTATAACTCCATCTTAAGTTACAGTCGAGTTCCTGGGGGAGTGTTACAGAATTAAATACATCTAGGGAATTCTGTCAGGTAGTATAATTACAGTTTAAAAGAAACTTTTCAGAAATAAAATGCTCACCAGACTTGTCCGCCTTGGCCTGTTGGACAGGTACACACCCCAGCAGCACTGAAGTTACTCTGGCATCTTTAGCAAGGAGGTCTGAAAGCCCACTGAGGAACTGACTGCAAATGCTGCTGCTGCAGCCACATACTTGTATTTTTGTTGAATGATAATCATTATCCTAAATCTAAAGTGTGCTCATCTCTTTAGTGCATTTAAACTGCATCTTTTTTTTTTTTCTTTAAGCAAATCACTTGCAGATTACACCAAGCACTTCATTGTTTCAGTCATTGTTGGAAAGGACCTTGTTGCAAGGTGAGTTGGAAAAACTTTTAAATCTTTGGAGATGTGTTTGATTGCAGAGACTAGGAGGCTTTGCTTTACTTTGTTCTGTGTATTTGAACAGGTTAAGTATGCCCAACATGGAGGACTTAAAGAGGAGAATAGTGAGAATTGTGGCAAACTGCAACAGACCCAAGGTAATTACATGCAGGTCCTGGTTAAAAGTCCGTGGAATGGTTACCTGGGTTAAGCCCTGGCTTTAATGGGCAACTACTGGTGTGTGGTTTTGATCTTAAAGATGAGAATTACAATTGTGTTTTGGAACAAAAGTGTTTTTAATTCAGGGACTTTTGTGTTACTCTCCTGTCCTGTAAAGCTGTATTGTTGGAAATTAAGATTCATCAAGACCTGGAAGATATCAGTGCTCAACATCAAAGACCTGACATTATTTCTGTAGTGTTACTGTAGGCTTGGGTTACACACTGTTGAAATGAAAATGACTGTGGAGAAAATTTGGTAGGGAGAGATTTATCAAAGTTTGAGGAGCACCTGCATACAGTAACTTTTAATCTTAATTGTAGTGATGTGTGTGCAAAGACACAAGTAGATTAAGTTACTTGAGGAGATGCCACACCTCAACGTGACCTTTTTTCTCTCTGATTTCAGTACCAGATTTTGCTGCGGGGGTGTTGGTACGAGGTCTTTGGAGGAGATCCCGATGACTTCCCAACGGAGCTGGATGGGAGGAACCAAGAAGCCCTGAGCCAGCCCCTTCTGGCTGAGGAGAGTTTAATGGTTCATCGCTCACCTTCGTACAACGCCCTGGAGGATGACACACACCAGAATTCACCACCTCAGTATCCCCGTCTTTATCTTCCTGGAAAGATTATCCACGTTGTAGAAGAATCCAGCTCTCGGAGGTCAGTAATGAATGCCACTGGCCTGTGTTCCTAAAGCCTACTTAAAGCTGCTGCTCACTTTCAAAGTCCATATTTCCAGCTCTGTGATGTGTCTGCACCTCCATGCCCATTTCTGTTCTTGCCCAGCCTTTCAGTTTCTATTCTGTGCCTCCAGCTTCAAGCCCTGGACACGGTTCCTCCTTATGCCTTATCCTGCAGCTGCTGAAGTGGGGATTTAAACAGTAACACTCTTAAGTTCAGCTTTGCCCAGACTGCAGTTCCTGCCTGAGTCTTAGGTCCTGGCAGTAGTGAAGTGATACCAAAATACCTTGTTACTGAGTAGTCACACGAGTGTTGGCAATGAGAAAGAGGCCAGATATTGCCAAGCTGTGCCCACACAGCCTTTGGTTCCCTGTCCTTTGCTGCTTTTCTGTGGATGCAGGAGGTTGAGACAAAGACAGCAGAAAGCTGAAACTGCTGGAAGGGTGAGGATTGTGGCTTTGTTGGGGCAGTGTCACGTTCAGGGGTTTTTTGTGTGTTTTTGTTGATGTTGTGTTTTTACAGACAAAGCAACTTGAAACCCCTAAGCCAGACAGGCCTTGATATCCTCTCATTTCATTCTTCTGAAACAGAAATAAAAGCATCTGTAACTTGCACAAGACCATCTTACAGAATAAAAAATAAATTATACCTTACAGAGAGGAAAGAAAAGAATTGAAGAAGAAATCATTCAGTAGATCACTACTTTGTTTAAGCTTCACATCTTTAATGATTTTAATACTGGTTTCACAAGCTGGATACTTGAACACCTGGGGTTTTCTCAATGGCTGCTCTTCTACTTTATTAATTTCTTGTCCATCTTTTACTCCACAGCACAGCAGTTAACTCTGGTGGGGTTTTTTTTTAAGCTGGACTAGCACACAAGAGCCCCCATCATGTATTTGGGATTTTATTTTACAGAATGGTGCATCATATGTGCAGCATTAAATCCATTGCCTGGACTCCTAATGATACCACTGTGACTTATTCCCTAAATTAATTTGACATTAACCATGTGAATGTGCAGTGTTAACCCCCTCCCTCTCCTTGCTCAGGCTGTATTCCATGTGTCTGGGAGCAGGATTATTTGATCTTCTGATGGCTTCTTTCCCAGCTAAGGCCCAGTGTAATTTGGTGTAGTTCTGCCTTCAGAGACACTTAAAGGCAGCATTTCCAGCTGTTAGCTGAAGGTCAGACCTGCAGCATTCTGGGAGCCAGCCTGGGGCTGTGAGAGGGTTCCAGTTCCTCCCTGAGCAAGGTCAGGAATCTCCAGGTTGTCTGTTCCAGATCTGACAGTCTGAGCCAATGCATTTGTGGTGTGTTTTTTTTTTTTCCTAGGTTGTGTTCTTCAGACATTAAATACACGGCAAGATGGTCAAACGAAACAGTCTTCAGCAGCATTTTAATCAGTCCCAAGATGATCACAGACCACATGCCAGATGTTGTGCTCAAAGCTCTGAACAGTTTGTCTCAGGAACATGGAGAATGTCTGTCTTGTCAGACACGAGAGTACACCCCCGGTGCAGTATAACACAGCTCGGGGAGGAGCTGGGGTTTTTTTTTTTGCAGGTTTCAGGTATTCAGGACACATTCCACTTTCATGCCTAAGTGGATTTCAGTACTTTTCTCACACTGCATAAAATGAACAAGGGTCTTACTGCCCTTGCCTCTGCAGCGACCTCGGGGAATGTTGTGCTGGCTAAAGCACCGAGTCTGCGACTGTGCTGGAGGTTGGGCTCTTCCCGAACGGATCAGTCCCGGCCGAGCCCGTGTCCGCTGCCGCGGGAGGCGCGGAGCACTCGACACAGTTGAATGTGTGTGAGGACAGGGCCCTGCCGTCCTTACGAATCCAGACATCCACTTCTGCTTCCAAGTCACTTCACGCCGTTGTCTGCGCCGGCCCGACCTTTGGGAAGCTGAGGGTGCTGCTGGAAGGAGCTGGGAAGTGCTGCTGCAGCTCAGGGCTGGAGGTGGGTGAGGGGGCCCGGCCCAGGCTGGGTCTGGCTCAGGCTGTTCTCAGTGATTGCACTATTTTTCTTACAGATTGTGCTGGTATCCCGGGCTGGGGGGTTGTTGTGGTTCAATGCTATTTGAATATACATGTGCAATATTCTTCAGTCTGTCTTTTGTATTTGTTGATCCACATCCCTACTTTTATTGATTTTCAACTAAAACTACTTAATGAGAAGGAAAAAAAACCCCTTTGTCCAGACCCTGGCCTCATCTTGGTCATTAGCTCCAGCTCTGGCTACTGAGCGTGGAATCTGCCAAAAATGTATAACCAGTTGTACTGCTTTTAAAAAAGTGGACTCCTTGTTTTAGTGTGTAACTATTTTAACTTTTTTCTTTTTAAGGCTCAGCAGCTTTTATTTAAAAAAAAAAAAATTAATGTAAAAGTAATGTGATGTGGTTGAGAATTAACTGTGTGGATGTTCTTGCTGTGATATTCAAATATGGAGACAAAATTAAATACACAATAAAAACTTGGCTCTGGTACCAGTGATGACTGTGCAGGGACCACGCTGCTCTTGGGGTCCTGCAGTGTCACCCACCAGGGCAGGGCAGCAGATTGGGGTGCAGCAACTCTGGAGAGAGAGGAGCCAACACACAGAGCACGGCTGGAATTAACAGGCTGGAATCTGGGGCATTTGAGCACAAACTGTAACAGTTTCAAAGGAAAAGCACTTTTGTTTGCAGACACTGGAGTGGAACAGAGATCCTGCCCTGGGCAGCAGCTTTGAACCACTCACTGCCCAAGCAGCAGCAGGAGCTGTAACAACTGCAGTGAGAGTGCAAGGCCTCTGCAGAACTGTTGCCAAGCGCTGTGTTTAATTCAGGTTCCCCGAGCACCCCGGCCAGGCTGTGGTTTGCACAGCCCCTGCTCCGGGGAGGGGACAAGAATGTGGGTGCAGAGTGGCACAGGAATGAGACAGAAACTCAAACATCACCAGAAGTGTGATTCAAGGATTTATTAATTCTTACATGCAAAACATTCTGCTAATTGCATTAGCAAAAGATCAATGTAAAAACTTCACAATTTTGCAACTTTTAAATTTTGCTTTAGTGGTTGAAAGGGTGTAGTTCAACATCATATTCCTGCCAGTTTAGAAGGTACAGAACATTAGCACTAATTACAGAACCTCACAGACCCGTTACCGTTACAATCTATGCTGCACATGGAGTGACAGAGAACACTTGGCTGCATTAGTCATGTTACACTGGGGGGGGGATCTTGCAAATAGTGACACTTGAGAAGGTTTGTCGTTTACAAGAGGTTTAAAATATAAAAATTACTAAAATGTCTAAAGCTGCTTCACATGATTTTTACACCTAGTTAATAGTCTAAAAGCTCAGAAAGCATAACTTACTGGGTCAGAAATAATGGGAAAATAAGGACGATATGCCTGAACGTTCTACTCTAGAAAAGAAAAAGCAAATTTCTATCATCAGAAAGGTTTTTAAAATACAAGTTATATTGCTCAGTAAGAAGAGATTCTACAAGAAAAGCATTTACTACATAAAAGTGGGAATGACTGGTCCAGAATTGAACCTACATGAATGCCCTACTTGAAATTCAAAGGAATTTACCTATGAACACCAACCTCTCTCCACTACTGCACCTCTGGGAAAATGGTGGCTGAGCTACCCTGGCAGTGTAGTGTAAGTCATCTGTACAGTGTCAAATACTGTCTGGCACTATTGTCTGATCCAACCCAAAATTCCATTTATCCATCACAACACAATGCTGTCAAAAGGACTAGATACACTTCAGTAAGAATAGTTATTTATTTTTTTTTAAATCACAGCAGCAAGAACTAGATTGCAACCAAGCCCTTACCAATGATAAAGCATTTACACTGTGACTCGGGGGTGTCAGTCACTGCCAGGGGCTGGGGTTCAGCACCCACCACAGGCAGTGGCTGCACTGAGAAAACACTGAATAACAAAACACGTCAGAGCGCAGTGTTCTGCTCAGTCCCGGTACTGTTACTTACGGTGAAAAACTAGAAAGATTTCGCATTTCCTACCAGAAATTAGAGTCATTTTCAAGAAGAATCTTTAAAAAACAGTTTAGTGCTTAGTGTTCGTAGCACAACAAAGCAACTTAGTTCAGCAGATAAGTTTGGCAACACTTAATTGAGCAAGAAGAGGATTTTAAAAATAAGGCTTCACATAGGTGTGTCTTTTCAGGAGTTTGCTCTTAGAAGAATGCAAGGTAACGATCATACTTTAAACAAATGAAACCATGAAATTGTCAACTGGTTCATGAATTTATGGTAGAGAACTAATTTATAACAGAAAAACTTGGCATGTGAATGCTCCATTGTTTGAGCAAAGCACAGGGTTGATGGGGTGGGGGAGGGTGATGTTTACAGCAGCAGACATTTTCTCTTCCTCTTCTTTACAGGAGGGGGGCACAGCACTGCTCGAATGGCTTCATCAAACACTGTCTTGAGGCCTCTCTGCGTAAGTGCTGAGCATTCCAGGTATTTCACTGCGCCTGGGGAAGCAAAGACGCAGTTACAAAAAGCAGTTTCCCACGACTGCAGCAGCACCGCTCCCAGCTGACCCCACACCAAAAGCCAGGCATTTAATGTAATTAAGGTACAGCTTCTTCCACAAACAACTTCCAGCTGCAGTCAAAAACCACCCCACAGGCTCATACCGATCTCTTTGGCCATGGCAAGGCCCTGTGGGTAGGTGATGGGAGTCAGCTTCTTCTCCTTCAGCTTCTCAATGGTGTCCTTGTCATCCCGGAGGTCGAGTTTGGTGCCCACCAGAATGATGGGGGTGTTGGGACAATGGTGCCTCACCTCAGGATACCACTGGAAAAAGAAACAGTGTTCTCTTGTGTGGGGGCAGATTTCCACAGAGGGCCTCGACTGTCACACCTGGAAGGCTCACGGTCCTTCCTGGGTCGGTCAGTGAAGGGGAGCACCAGGATGCATCAGGGCAGCATCAGAACAGGGCAGACAGCTGCACATCGCTGTTAATGAAGCCAACAGTGACTTCCATATGTTTTAAAAATGCACCCCCTTATAAGGGCTGTGTTTTCCTCACACACCAGAAGAACCTGCACTGCCCTCGCCCATGGAGACCCCTCCATGTGCTGTGCCGCTGAGCTGTCCGAGGACACGAAATACTGCAACAGTCACAGTGCTGGAACGATGCTGATGGAAGGAACAAGTGCTACCAACCTAAATTTTTACAGGCATTTGTTCTTAAACTTTTTAATTGTACTGAAAGGAAAGCTGCTGTTTGTGATCTCAGCACCTTGTTCACAGAACACTCTGAGCTTACCCTTACCCCATCAATGCATCAAGGAACAACTCATACTTGGGAGTGTTTCACGTGCCCCAAATTTCCATGACTCACAAGGGAAGCAAATACATTTCTGCCTTTTCAAAATACACTTCACAGTGCCTGTCAACAATTAAAAAAAAAAGCACCTAATATTTTGCCACCACTGCTGTGAAGTGAACGGAACGACGAACATTCAGACATAAAGCAGTCCCAGCTCATCCTTACCTTAGCACGGACATTTTCAAAGGAAGCTGGGCTCACGAGGGAAAAGCAGATTAAGAAGACATCCTACAAAACAAGTTGACAGCAGTCAGCACAACAGAGACATGACCGTAAACTCTCCTGAACAGCCCAACATCACCAGTACCTCTGTCACACTGTCAGCTCTATCACCCTTGCAAAGGCAAGGTCAGCGATACAGCTGCATGTGAGGATCAGAGGTAGCTTTCCCAGTGGGAAATCCTCTCCCAGGCAGCTACAGGCAGCCCCAAAGAGGGGGGAAAACAAACAACAAATAGATTGCAAATTTATAATCAGCTATTGCAGTAGCCAGCAACTAGGACACAGTATCACTGCCTTGCACGGGGTTTTTTTCCTCTAAATGTCATTTCTTCTTCACTGACAGGGAACTCATCAGCATCGGATGTTGCAAAGGGTCAACTATTAATATACAACTCTAAAGTACTCTTAAATTGCAAAGGACAAGTGTACAGTATGGAATGGGGGGGGGGGGAAATCCCATGAGAATTTCTACAATTATTACTTCCATGCCCAAATCAGAAGAATCTTGTAAAACTTCCTCAGAACATTTTGTAAAACTTCCCTTCTGCTGAATGTCAGTATAAAAAAAGATTTCAGAATTTCTCTATAACTAAATTAGGATTAAGAAGGGCATTAAAAAAAAAAAATCTCAAAGCTCCCTCCTTTCTTTTCTAAATAAAGACACAGCAAAAAGAAAACCAGGTGTTTTTTAGGGATCTTGCACATGTCGCTTTTCAAATGAAGGCAGAAGATTCTAAGAGTGAGCAGGTAAAAACATTTCAGAGCATGTTCATGTAACTGCAGGACACACTTCAGAAAACAAGGAGCTTCACTGCAGACACACTACAGCCTACAAGCTCTTAGGACAACCCCCAGGTTCGTGCCTCTGTGCTGATGAAGATTAGTCTTGCTCTATGACCCAAAACTCAACAAGTGTCTCTCAAACGACCCCGACTTTCTCCAACCTACCTCTGCATCCGACCTGACTGCGGTCCCACCCGTGTTACAGAATCAGGCATTGCAGGGTTAGTTGATTGTGCTGCATTTCAAGGCATTTGTTAGGTCAGCAGCTCACATCTGCACTGCTAAGCACTTGCAACCCAGTTGTTCATGCATCACCCCAATAAGTTTCCGTAGCAGCGTCCCAGAAGAAGAAAGAAACAACATCAAATAATGTGATACTATGGCCACTACTTCTGTTTTCCGATTTTGCAGGTTTGTGGTGACTCAAGTGCTGCACATCACGCAGACTCTCTCCTTTGCTAGCTCCAGAGATCAAAAGGTGTGGTGTAACCACCAGGAATTACTGGAAGATCTCAGGTGTCTTGCACACTACCGATCTTAAGTAGGAAAAGCTATTTATTTGTAAGAAAGTATTTCATCTTAGCCATGTAAAGAAATTTGATAACAAAGTTCTCAGATCTAGGAATCTGATAGTTCCAAGAAAAGTAGTTGTTCAAAAAATAGGGGCCAATTTATCACTATCATAAGCAAGACAAGGTGACAGAACTTGGAACTGAGGTTTATTTAAAGTTTTACATACGGCAATAGGTTCATCTGTCAGACTGGAAGATATATTCTTACCATTGGTTCCTCCAACCTAATAACAGTAGGAGATAAAGTTACTCCTCAAATGGATTTAAGGGAAAACGTTCTCAGTCAGCAATTTGTGCTCACAGATGTTCTCAGGGTGGATTTTCTTCTTAAGAGAGACGCTGCCCTGTCACCAGCACAACCAACTCCCTGCACCCAGGACAGACACAGCCTTCCCAGAAACCCCTGTCTGCACCGGCAGGGGCTCCTGCCAGGGCAAACCTCCCCTGGAAGGCATCCTACCAACAACTGCTTTTTGGTTTGGTCCCCCCAGGAAACAAAGTTAACCTATTCTGTCCCAGTTTCCTTCCCCAAGTATTTGGAAACACTAGTAGATTTGGAATAAATTCAGGAGAAGGTATTAAATTCCTGCATATTGCAAGGAATAAAAATATGAGTAAGGGGAATACAGATTAATGCAAAGCCCTCGCTGTGAAGTTCCCAGCTGGTGCTGCTGGGTGGCTGATCCCAACACACATTGCCCAAGGAACCACCACCTGCTGCTTTCACCCTGCCCAGAGCACAGTTCAGGTGCACAGACAGGGAAAGGGGGGGACAAAGAACACGCAGGGGGTGAGTTTTAAATAGCACAGTGAAGGAAGAAGGAAGCTGAACACAGATCCTAAAAAAAGGTCAGGCTTCGTCAGCACCACTGTTCTCTTCCTCTGTGCTTTTCGGCAGTTTCATGGGGGTGCTGAATCTCACGCTGCACGAGGCTAAAATCTGCCGACTGCTTCACAAGAAGTTCAAGACTTACCCCCCTGGTTCATTTTCTGCTGTAGAGCAATCCAGATAACTGAAAGGACTTCAGACCTGTACTTAACAGTTATACCTGCTTGTACAGAAGACATTTTTTCCACCAGATGCTTAGATGGACATGGAATTCTTCTGCAGTCCACCAGAAAGCCACGGTCACTCAGCAGGCTGCAGACAGGCACATGCATTCTGTCCCTTTGTCACAGGGGAGGAACAGTGTATTCCCTCACAATTCGACTTTCTCACACTATTAAGTATCTTTCAACAAACCTTTTTCTCCCCTGAGATACTTTTTTGAAAATATTTTTTTATTTAGAAAAATTTAAGGGAAGATGAGGTTTTAAGTATTCTACAAATATCTAAGTATTAGAGAAAACCAGCTTTCCACTGTCTCTCTTCCCAAGAGAGACAGCTATTTCTGCATTTCAACTATAGCTGCCCACAACTGGCAGGTTCATATCCATCATGGGTATTGTTACCGAGGGGAAAGCCTAACAACTGTTAGAGTTAGTGAGCAGTGAATTAAGGAAAATCGTGAATTAAGACAATTTACTAAAAATAGCACCAGAGTTCCTTAAATAATATTCACGTCACTCAAGAGAGCAGTTATGCTGGAACAATGTTGCATTTTACATTATTAGCACTGAACATATATTTGACAGTTAACAACAACAGCAATCAATGCCAAAAAAACCCTGCAAATTACCCTTTCTTTACTTGTAATAGAGCTCCACCAGGTAAAAGCCACTGCTCTAAAGAGATTAGAAAACCAGCCTCTACAAAGATTAACTATAGCTCAGGTTGCACTGGAAAGAAGAGAGCAGATCACTTCAGAGTTTTCCTTAAACATGGAAAGATGCAGGATGCAGGCAGGACTTAACCAGCTGCAAACAGGGAAGACAGAAGCACATTTGTATCGATGTTACAGCACAAACTACAGTAAGTAATAAAATAGCCACGGCCTCAAGTAGGTTGGAACGCTGGGCCTCTGTCAATACCAATAATCTCTTCATTCAGTGCTGCCTCTTTCACATGTAGAACATCTTCAGAGGCTAAACAATATCAAGTGCTTAGCAGTGACAGTGTCAGGTTGCAGCCAAAACGCGCCTAAAAACAAAAACAAACCCTGCTTTTGGCAGGCATGCTAACCTTGAAATCAATGGCCTGGCTGATGGGACTATTCACCAAGAGGTTTTTGCGTTTGTTTTGGGCCGGTTTTTTTCTTTTTCCTTTTAAATTAAGCATTCTGAGGCTGCAACTACACAAACACCAGCAAGTACCAATGCACACAAATACACAAACATGCAAATTTTAACTTCTGTAGAACTGCACACACATCAAAGATTATAAATTACAGCTACAGCAAGACGAAGGAAAGCAGCTTGCAACAAGTCACTAAGAAATACAACTCCAGGTGTGACAATGCTGGCCTGTTGCTCAGAAAGAGAAATCCTTTATGTCAGACAAAGCTGCTCGGACTCTCTGGGGTTTCACAGTGCATCCTTACTGTTTGTGGGTAGGAGAGTGGACGTAGTCTGTCGTAGTCCTCTTGACCAGCTGTGTCCCATAAACCCAGATTGACCGGTTTGCCATCAACCATTACATTGGCAGAGTAGTTGTCAAAACTAAAAGCAAACAGAGAGTTGGCTGCATTAACTGGCAGTAATAAGGCACCCAAGGACTTTTTCCTCACAGAGCCCTAACTGGGAAAACTAGGGAAGGAACATTTTCATTGCATCCTTCTGCTCCCCAGGGACGTTAAAGCTGTTCTTTAAATAGTGAGGCTGGTATTGGGTAATGGAATAAAAAAATATGCACAGCAGACTTAGTCCAGGCTGAGCAGAAGTCATCTTTGTTGTGGCTCTTCCAAGGGAAGCGTTAATCCCGGTGAGCTGAGGAAAGAGGTGATGTACTTAGCAAGCACTTTTCAGCCCTAGTGGGACATTCAGCAAGTTCATCTGTCTCATGTTGTAAGATTTAGAATAGAAGATATGTGAGCAACAACCAAGGAATCCTTAATGGCAGGAGCAGGTAAGAGAAAAGCTCATTAATCCTGCCAATCAAAACCCCCTCCAATGAAGTGTCAAAGCCAATAACCAGGGGTCAGTGGAGGCATCGTTTTAATCTCATCAATGCTGTGAGTGCAAAGGTTTTAATGACTCATTAAGGCTCAACAGAGTTCACTGGGAACACAAGACACTGTAATGCAAAAATCTGAATTTAAGACCAAAAAAAAGGAAAGATGAGTAACTAAGGCAACAAGGCCTTGGCCAGGTAACAAAAGTATCCTTAGAAGGTATTTGGTTATCTGAAAAACTCATCAGAATATAGAGATATCTGAAAAGGGCTCATGTATAAAACACCTCCCCCCACCAGGCCTTGGAAAGAGAACTGCACTAATTCCGACACCGACAAATCCGCACGGGAAAGAAAATGGGAAGCACCAAAATAAATGAGTCTCCACAGTCTCGCCTGAGGAGCTCCAGAGCTGTGGCTGGCTTAGCACAGCATTGGCAGCAGCACAAAAACTGGAGAGAACAAACAAGCTAAAAATCTCCAGCCACGCAAGCCAACTATTCCTGACTATGATTTGATGTTTTACAAGCTGTTCAGCCTTGGGACTGATTATAATGAATGACATTAATGACAGAAACACTATTTTAAAAGAGAACAACATCTGATAAAATGTTAGCAAGTGTTAGTCCCTGTTCAGCCCGGGCAGAGAGAGCCAAACCTGGGGGACCATGAAGGAGCACTGGTGTGACTGTGCTGAGCAGTAAAACCCCAAATGCTTCTCCCTACACACACCTGGATACTCAGCTAAACATTTCAGATGAAACTGAGGGGCACTTGCAGCCACTTCAAACAATTCAATTAAGGAATCTGGAATGGCAGAAGGCACAGAGAAGTTGAGAGAAATGAGTTATCTGGTAAGTACTTACACGGTGGGTATATACTCTCCAGGAAACGCATTGGTTGTGTAGCTGATGAGCAGGCATGTTTTACCTACAGCACTGCAAAAACAGAAAGTTCACATGTAAAACACATTCATCCCGAATAACCAGGAATCATATTCCTTTTACAGGAAGAAAACTAATGACACCCAGTCACCTCAGGACCTGTCACCCAAGGAGTGTCACTGAGGAGCATCAGCAGTCACTGGGCAGGAAACCAGCTGACAGACTGCAGCCTGAAGATAACTGGCAGTGAAAACACACCTAATGTAAACATCCATTTTGTGAAGTCATAAATTACCAAAGCTTGTAAATTTTTAGACACAGAAAACTAAACACAAGTTTAAGACTACTAACATCTGCTGGTCACCTGAGTGCTAACTCATGTATTCTCATGCCTTACTCCAACTCCCTGAAATTAAAAAAACAAAAGAGAAGTATTTCCAGATACCCTTTACATAATTACAAAACTGTTATCTTTTCCAGAAAATGGCATACTTGCACATAAGTAAAATTAAAGAAAGGTTGAAAAGTATAATTTCTCAACACATCATTACTTTTGAGTGTTTAAGGAACAAATGATGACCCCCACATTATTTATTGCTATTGCAAAGTGACTCCCTGCGTGCATTAGCCAACTATTCAAACATTTCATGAACTGATTTACAGATAAATCACATTCCACTATTGGAAAACTTGGAACACCAAACCCTTCCCTACTGATCTAATTCTCAACAGCCTCAAATAGGGGCAGGACAAGGTTCCGTTCCAGATTCCTTTCAAAACTCTGGCAGCCAGGTCCTTCCCTCTCCACCCTCCTCCCCACATCTTATCTGGAGTCAAACATCAGATTAATGACACCTTGGAGTTTTTGTTACACTTTCAATTAAAGCATTGGAGAAATTGAAATTTTTTAAAACAGACTCTGCAAAGAGTGTTTCTGACACCGCAGGCTGGTTCCCTTGCAGGCTTCCCACTTGCATAATCCTTTAACAGTGTGAGAGATTCCAGGGCTGAGCATGCAACTGGTGCCTCCAAGGATACCGCCAGAGCCTTGCAGCCAGATCCCTCCTCCCGAACAGACAAGCTCCGTGCAAGGAAAACTGCATTGTCTTGCAGATGTTTTATCACCACAGCGATTTGCTCAAAGTCAGCAGTAACTCTGACACCGAACTGCACCTACACTGTGATCTCACCATTAGCATTAGGTTTGACTCATGAGCCTCCTGAACTAAATCTGTCACAAGTAAATTCGAGCTTTGTCACAACCATAAGTCACAGCTCGGTCTCTAACAGGTCTCTCCGTTGAACTTTAAGCAGTTCCATGCTGTGTTAGCCCAAGGTATTTGACAGCAGCATCTGACAACATCACCTTAAATACCTGAGCTATGGAAGAGTTGCTTCAGTGTGCAAATTTAGCTGGGATTTTGTCTTACACGCCCACTCTTAATTGTAATTTGGTTTATGTTTCTGGGCCAATGCCTACCATAACACCCCACCTGCTGCAGCTCTCCCTGATCATACCATGCAGTTTTCCACCCCGTTTTTCACCTCCTCGCACAGTCTGAGCCTTTTTAACTTTCAGCATGCACTCTTACCAAGCTATAATAACAACATAAAAGGGGGCATTTAATTCTGTTCTCGTTAAGTAGAATCTCTGAACATTTCCCTGTAGAAACAGGCTTGAGATACACTTGTGCTCAACAGCAGAAGATGGATTTACCCTTTAAAGACTTCTGTGGGAAAGAATGGGGGAGCAGCTCACCCCGCAGATACCTATTTAACAGCTGTCAAGAGAGGAGATCCCATCTCAGCTCCTGCACTAGCACTCACTGACTGCGACAAGCCAGAACAGGGAGTGAAGGAAAGTTATTCCTCCCCCATAAGGACAACTTGCTATTTTAGCTGCTGAGTTAGATCAGTTTGGATGTACTGCTGAACTGCTCTCACAACACAATCCAGGCAGCTACACTGGGCCAGCTCACGAAGGACAACCGGGAAAACCTTCAAGATCCCGAGAGGAGCAAGAGCTAAGTGCTCTGGGAAATTTCTTCAGCTGCAGAGACAACATGTTCCCACGCTTCTAGAACCTGTTTGGTCTGACACTTCATTTTCCACTAAGTTCATTACAGGTAATTTTAGCTTCTACCAAATTCATGTTGAACTCAGCATTTTCAGTAGCAGATCAAGAACTTTTCTCTGCACCCAGGCTCCTTTGCTCACCCTGCACTGGAACTGGTGAGTGTGCTCTGGCTAATCACAACAGCCAGGAAGGTGCTGAGAGATTTCATTCCGAGCTCAGAAGTGCCTGTAGTGTGTTTCTGCAGCACCAATCAGCTAAAGTCGTTTAAACAAGAAAAAACACGTCCAACAACCCTGTTTCAGACTTGCTCCATCCAGGTTTCCTGCTTTCCTTGCCTTTTGGCTCACTGCCCCACGAATCAGACCATTATGGTCACCAGTCTTAAAAATAAACACTAATGCCTACCTTTATAAAGTACATCCTCTCAGTGCTTTATCAACTTTTTAAGACTTCTAACTTCTGTATTAAAGCAACACCCCTAAAGAGAATTCAAAATGTTTGGCAAAATTTAAATCCTTGCACATGAAGGCTGAGACTAAGAAACTAAAATAACACCAAGATTAGTCATAAGATTTCTAGCAACTACTTAATCACAGCTCCGTCCACCCACTATTACATAAATGAAACCATCAACACTTGACTGTCATTAAAAACATGGCCTACAGAAATCCAGCTTCAAATGCTTAACAAAACTACCTTAACAAAGGACTGCACTGAGTCCCTGTCCGCTTCTGGGTTGCAACCAGGAATCAATGCACTCATATAACCACATATGTTTTAAGTCCTGAAAAAAAACCACATATCTTCTCTTTGCTGGCCTTCTATACACTAACAAATTCCATGAAATTTCCTCACTGTGTTAGAGCTGCTCGGAGCCATGTTTTGTCTGCAAACAGGTGGCAGCCTTCATAAAAAGCTTTGATTGTGCCATTTCTTCCTTTCTCTGCCCCACACGAACTACGTGTCTGGCAGACAGGATGCACAACAGCTCAGCTCTTCACTCCACCCCTCAACAGCAGCTGAGATTTCTCCAGTACCACCCTCAGATCAAGAGTTCAGGATTTCTCCTGCAGTAGGTTTAGCTCCACGCGGCGCTGCCAGATAAGCACTAGGACACACCCTCTCTGACACACCACTCGCTCGGACACACCCTCTCCCAAATACGCTCTTCAGGACTTACAATGCTGCTACTTTTTTTTTTAAACTCTAAAAAGTTCAGTAACACAAGTCACTAAATTCCAAGTCACTGCTCTCTCTACGGATGGCGCGGCAGGGACCTGAAGCGTTCAGCATCTCACACAAATAAGAGGCCGATTACCCTGCACACCCCTCCCCTTCTCACCAGCCATCAAATCAAATACAGCACGGCTTTAGTACACAAGGCCTCAGGTTAAGCAGAATTCCAAAGAGGGACTCCTAAGTCACTGCTCTTGCAGTATTTCTACAATTAAAAAATGCCTACAAAAGAGCATGAAGCGTGACCACTTCCACGGCATCCAGTAATTGGCGATTTCTCCAAAACGCAGAACTCCCCGACATTACACGACGTGACTGGAGATTCCATACCACTCAACAGCTGCCCTTCTAGAGTGAAAACAAAGGCTGCTAAAAATAACTTCAACAAATGCTTTTTCTCAAGTGTCAATCACCAGCAATTCCTGCAGCCCCTCAAGCGGCTGCTCCTCATCTGTCCCGCACATTCCTGCTGCTCTCCATCACAGAGCTCAAAGCAACAGTTGCCGTTTCATTTTCCCCCAAACAAATCCTCAGAGCAAAGAGGAAAAAAACCAAGGGGGAAATAGGACAGCCCAACTATCACGCATGGCATGCTCTTCGAGCCAAGTCAGTTGTCTAAACACATACCAGCCAAAACTCTAAGAACAAGCATGACTTACATATGAGAAACAGCCTACCCATTAACAAATGAAAAATTAATCACAGGTACTTCTAGAGCACTGTTTGTTTTATGCCCAGCAGATCTTTACGGAGGGGACGCAAAACAATACCCAAGTTTTATATTACATAAGTAAATCTTTAACTTGCATTGTTTCACGGGAACACCAAAGCTTTGGCCTTATCTAAGCCAAACACGACACATTGCCTAGGATACCTGTAATGCTGGAGCTCTTGAAGCAGCAACAGCACAAAGACACACAAATAGTTAAATATTTTTAAAAACATTGAATGGAGAATGACAAAGAGCTGCCAAAAACGAGCAATACCTGAATGGAAACTTAAAGGAGAGATTTGTTTCTAACTAAGGAGGAAGGAAAACAAATTAAACCACTATATTTTGTTCACAAATAGGTACAGAACTCAGGTAGAATTACACCACTTTCATTTGCAAGACAAAAAATAACAAACATGTTAGGAAGTGGGATGGTTTACAAACCAGACGACCAAAAGAACTGTTATGCTGAATGAATTACTGAACATTACAGTTTTTTTGTTTTGAGTTCTCAAGTCTAGTGGAGGAAATAGCCTGAACTTTTTTCTCCACCCAAACATTTATTTAAACATGGTAAATACAGAGTTCAGTTGAACTAAAAAAAATTATATAGCAGAAAAGCAAGTTTCTTTGGTTTAAAATCAATATAACCAAAAGAGCAATCCACAGTTATCGTATCTGTTATCAAAGAATTACACTATCATGAAAATTCTTCATTTATCATTGTACCACTTTCTTGTTCATATTGCTCAAAATCTTACCTAGCAAAACAAGTTTGTCACACAGTAAATTAATCTTTCAACCATACTTTGCTACATAATTAAAAACAAATCAACAAAACCCCTCCACACAAATAACTTGAAGATCAAGCCACCACGTGAAATTACAGACCACAGTATCAAGTCCATTTAGTTACACTTCACTCCTCTGTCATCTACAGAAGTTTGCTGTGATACCAATTATGCTCAGCCTACACTGGGATTTTTGTTTCTCCTAAAGGAAAAAATGCCTCTCAAACTACATAAGACAAGTCTTGTTTTCCAACTGGCCTGTGATGTTCCCCTGAGCTCTGACATCCAGTAAGAGAAAGAATCCCTCTGAGTTTTTGGGAACAGCATCACGGAGAATATTCAGAAATGGCAAACACACAAACTCTCTCCTCACCTCAATTCCAATCCAACTGCTAAACTTAGGAGCTAACTCGATTCTAAAAAGCACCCCCGACTTGTTTCACTTAGAAGTAGCACCATATTAGATGCTGTGGGTGTAAGAGCTCTTTACAGACAAGTATATCATTAACTATTTGTATTTCAGGTGCCTTATCAGCCTCCTTCAGACAGGAGCCTTACAAGACCAGATGTCTGCAGCCACAGAAGCAGCCTCTGCCCACAAGCATTTACGATCTGCTTTGAGCTCAGCCCATTTCACCCAGTTTTACTGCGAGAGTCAGACGGAAAAAAATCAAGCTCTAAGGCCTAATAAGTTCGTTATTTTCACAAAAGACATTTCAAACCCGTACTAAATTCCTCGTGTCATCAATAACATAGACTGTTAGGGTTTTTTTAATACACTCGGATTACTTCGGTGACTAAAGGAAGAGCGGAAGGCGCGGCAGCTCCCGGGACAGCCCCGCGCCCCCTGGGCTCCGCCGGGAGCGGTCCGCTCAGGGCCGGGCCAGCGCG
>VZRE01000777.1:307342-329717 GCA_013396775.1 Cephalopterus ornatus
GGGCCGCTGCGGCTCCCCCGGCGAGGGCAGGGCGCGGCCGGGCAGGTCCCGCCGTGCCCGCGCTGGGGCCGTTGCCCTGCCCGGTGTCCCCCGGGAACGTCGCTTGGATGCAGCCCTGGAGGGAGGAGACTCGCCCTTGCCCACGGCCAGGTGCGAGTGCCCCGCTGTGCTCCTCGCTCTCCGCTTTCTCAAGTTTATTCGTGTTCCTGAACCGTAGATAAAGACAGGCAATAAATTGTGAATATGTGCACATTTTAAGGAGCAAAGAAAACAATTTCCTTCATCGCTTTGTTGGGTTGTTGTTTGGTTTGGTGTTGTTTTTGGGGTTTTTTTTGGTTTTTTTTTGTTTTTTTTTTTAAATCAAGACAGTTGCAGCAGGGAAAATGCAGAGAGAGTTTTAAATACCAGTGTCATTATATAAAAAAATCAGTTAATATTTAATTTGCATCTCCCCTGTTTCTGCAAAACGTGGAACTCCCTAAACCTAAACTCCTAAACTCCCTAAAAAAAAAGCTTTGACCTGTTGTAGGGTTTAAGTTTTGTTGTTTTTATGATGAAATGAAAGCTTTACTTTTGACTTAGCTGGCAACAGAAGCAAGCTGTGGACTGTCACAACAAACATCTGTTCTAGCCAAGGCTTGGGCACTTTCTGCTCGTAAACAGCTGCTATGGAAGTTTTGACATCTGGCCAGTGGCCGAGTGCTCACAGACAAGTCTGTTTGCAGTTTGTGACTTGTAAAAGTTAAGCTGAAATGGGAAGAGGTCAAAATGTGACATCTCTTAGTTTTGTTTTTGGGATTCGTTTTTCAGTTGTGAACCTTGAAAATGAGCCACGTGGCCAGGAGTTGTACCTGCAGCTTAGTAACCTTGGTAGCTGAAAAAACGTGCCTTTGCTTGTTATCAGTGTTGGCACACAATAGTTCTCTTGGAACAACATCAGCCTGTCCTTTGACTGCACTACAGCTGATCCCGCTGGTGCAGCCAGTCTGAGCAGTTCCCTTGGGAAGCTGTGCATGGTCCAGCATTGATTTCCAGTGATGTGGGTCTGATTTCAGCTTGCGCCTCTGTTTACAGGGGGATTACTTTTTACTATTTGCCTTCAACGTTAAGTTTCTAATCTGTCCCAGCCTGCGTTTCTGTTGGATAAGGGAAATGGTGCTGTTACACAGCGAATCTCTCACTGCTCGTTTGCTGACTCACGCCTGTCACCAAAAGAGAGTTTGTAGCAGATTATACTGAAACTACAGAAGAAAGCTGTTTTTTGGTTATGGTTCCTGCCCCTCTGGATGTGTTCAAGCAGCCTGTAGGGAGACTTGTCTGTTTGGACAACTGTTACTTTCTGTAGCTGGCTTATTCTTTTTTTTATGTTAAGGATTTTTAATTTTTTTTTTTTGTCTGTGTATGAGGCACCAAGAAACTGGGATATCAGTGTAATAATTTCCTGCTTTCTTTCTCTTTAGGTCCATATTGAGATCCACTGACTGGTGACTTGGTGTGCTGCTTGCACTGTATGCTGCAACTAGAGTCTGTCACACTGCTCTTCCAGTCCAGCCTGCTGTGAAGCAGCAGAGCTCTGCTCATGTGCTCCAGGACTATGAAGAAAGAAGATTTAACCCAGAACCCAGTATGTGACGATGACCCAGCTCATCCCAAGGCAGCAGCTCACCTGACACACATGCATTCCGTGTTGGACAGTTCTCAAAATCTGAGTAGCAGTTTACAAGAATTATTTAACACAAGGAATTGTTCTCTCTTCAGTACTATACCTCTGCCTTCTGTTGGCAAGGAAATGCCTCTGAGTTTCAGTGAATCAGCAGGGATGAACTCAAGTGCAGCTGCTCCTCGGAAGGATTCATTTCATCTGCATTTTTCTTCTGGCAAAGACAGTCCTGATCTGGTTTCTCACTGCATCGATGGTATTTCAGTAACGGGCTGGCTGGAGAGAGCTTGTAGCCTTTCTGGAGACTTCAGCTGTCCAGGAGACAGCTTTGTATGTTTTGCACAATTCTGGCTGGGTCATTTACAGTGTAATAAAAACCTGCGGTTTCTGGGATTAGAAATGAGCAGCAGCAAAGAGAATGAAGTGCAGTTTGCATTTTTGAAAGCTTTGGAGCTTGGTGGACTTCCTGATCCCTGTTGTATTCCAGCTGCCTCCCTGAACGACTCACATGCTATGGGACTCCTAAACAACCAAAAACCATGGTTCTTTCTTTGTTACTTAAACCTTGTATCTTCAGAGCAAACACTTGGATACGAGCAAATGCTTCTGAATATACAATATGTGGCTAATAATTTCCCCATCATACTGCTGGTCATTTCTGTGCTAGCTTTTGCACTAGCAGGTCTCTGGTGTGCAGTAGTGAGGGTAAAGTACTGAGATTTTAGTAACTACTATTTTTAATATTAACAGAAATTTAACTAAATAAGAGAGAAAAGGTCACAGTTCAGGTTTTAGTGAGAAGTAGATGGCTAAAGTGAAAATTATACTTGTGTAATTGCTAGTAAAACTGGCTGTTGGAAGAATAGGGACTTCTTTTTTGTAAGACGTATCTGCATCTGCGTGAAGAGAACTTCATAATATCCAGACTCTTTGGGACTTTGCAGGCTTGTTGTTAACACTAAACTAAAACCCAGTTTGATTAGCCTTTGTTTTCTTGGGGTTTGCATTACTGCAGTGTTTTACTATTTACAGCCATTTCCAGTGAAACTGTTTCTTGTGGAATTGAGTTCTTGCTCTGAATCCAACAGTAACCAATGTATCAGTCCTTGAAACACTTTGAACTGGAACGCTGTTGGGAGGGTGGTGTTCAATACAGCGTTAATTCTCAGCAGTGTTCCTTTCCAAGGGCGGTACTGCTCTAATTAAAAAACATCTCATGAGCTTTATGGCACTACAATAGACACTATAAACAATTTTCTAAAAGAATGTTTTATTTCCTTGAGAAAGTGCTTGCACAGTAATAATTTCTGGGCCTGTTGGCTTTGGCTTTGGGACAGGCTTCTGATAATGGGGTTTGGCAAAGAGCGGGGCAAGAATGCGGGAATCCATAGAGCTGCTTGTGAATAAGGATTTTGAGGAACAGGCTCCTGTTGGCACCCTGATGGAGGAACTCATTGTGCAGCAGGTCAAAGTTTGAACTCAGTGTCCAAAATCCTCAACAAAGGAATTGCTGCAGGTGGTCTTACTGTGCTCTGGAGGCTCACCTCCAGAGGGAGGTACTGATAGATGGGAGTTAGGATGCATTTTCAGGTTCCCCTTCGCTGAGTTAAAAGTGAGGACCTAATGTGGCATAAAGCCATGCCAGTGATTCCCACACCCGGAATCCTTTTTGCCGGCTGTCTTGCCTCATTTGGAAAGAGAGTAAGTGATGCTGCATTTAGTTTGGACAGAATTTACCTGGAAAGCCAGTAGAGTTTCCCATGTGGTGATTACTGGGGTGTTAGCACACTTGTGTGGAGAAGGCCTTGGTTACAGATATGAGATGATGGTTATCAGTGTTACAAGAAGAAATGCTGGAATTTTTTAATCTCATTTGAGTGCTGAAAGTAAGATATAATACTTTTTATGTTAAATGATATGCTGTGTTTTTATTATCCCCCTTTGGCTGATTGTTTCTTCTGGATGCTAGAAGAGCTAAAAAGTCATTTTACTTTAATTTAGAAAATCACTTTTTCCCTGGTGTGCGTTTTAATGATTGTTTAACTTCTAGACTTTTGACCTGTCACGAAGTGACTGAAAACCTTAAAATAATGTTGGATTATATATTGGAAGTAACTATTTTGACAGCAACAGTTCCCAGTTCATCAAGCCATTCACTCTCATCTCCACTGCTGCAATTTATCAGCCTTGCAGTGCTATTAACATGTTAACGTGTGGTTTTGTGGTGGGATTAACATGATTCCCGAAGTGATGTGGATCTGAAACCCCAAAACACCAGAAACAAAGAGACTTCTCCAGAAGTCTGTGGCTGCTTTGAGTTATGGTGTTAAGTTGCTGTCTACCTACATTTTGACCAAAACACCTCCCTTGGCAGAGCTGAGGGCAGAGAAATGAAGGTGGGGAGGGGCTGGGGCCTGTTTAAGCTGGCGTGATTGCTACAGCGTTGTGCAACTCCAGATGAATCTAACCAGCTCCACAGGTACATACTCTCTGCCTGTATGGTGAGCCTTTTCTTATTAAGCTGAGCATAAACACTGCCCTGCACCCAAACCTTGAGTGCTTGAGCCTCCTGTGCAAAGGAGCAGTTGGCACAGTTGTACCTGCAGTTGTTACTTGAGACTTTGTTTGTTCAGCTGAATGGTTTTGCCTGGAAGCTTCTCTGCTCTACGTCAATGGGGAACTGCTTTTTTTGGGAATCACAGTTGTATGCAAGAACTAGTAGGTGATACTATCAGGTTAACAGGCAAGAGGAGTAGCTAGCAGCATGAAAGCATTAATCCAGTTTTTAATGCACTTATTTTCATGGCAATTTTAAAGGGGGCAAAAATGAAACATGAGAGACACCACCAGTAAATTAGAATTTAAATGTGTGTACAGCAGGGTGCCAAGGGTTTTCTCTTTATTGATGACAAGCCTATGCAGGAGGGGAATTCAGAATGCTGTACTGTGTTACACATCACAGTCCAGCTAATACAGTCCTATTTTAAGCAAAGTCCTCTTTGAGTGTGTGGCCTTTAATCAGTTATTACAGGATCACTTTAACTCCAATACAGCTAAAGTGAAATGATGGATTTCTGTTGTGTATTATATGTATATGGAACATAAGATATAAAGAATACATCTTAAGTGAGTGGATTTAATCCATTTTAAGATAGTTTATGTACCTTGCCTTGGATTTTATTGCTTAAAACCTAAAAGGTAACTTTAACTTGAACATTCCTTCTGAAATTCAAAAAAAGGATAGTTTGGTATGTCGAAATCTCATGTAATATACTGCACTTTAAGCCAGGGGAGGCCATGGAGTGAGAGCGCTGTTCTTGCACTAACAGAACTGTCTCCTGATGGTGACAATGTTTAAATGGCTTTTCCTGTCCGGAGGGAGAATAGGGAACCTGAGGGATGGCATCCATCCTTTGAAACTAGAGATACATCCAGCACTACATGGTTGAGGTCACTGTTCTCTTCCTACAGATGTTCTGACATTAACTCATCTCAAGAGATGGAAGGTGTCTGGGCTAAGAACCAGCTTGTGTGGAACTTCGTGGCTTCAGTAAGATGTGGAAAGCTTTTCTGAGCTGATGTGCTGTCAGGGCTGAGACTGTCCTGGATGATTATTACAGTACAGAAAAATAATATTCTTAGTGGGGGTAAGGGACCTTTATACTGAACCGGGAGTTGCCTTCGTATTTCTCTATTTCCCCTCTCATCTTGCCCTGGAAAGACTTATTTCTAAGCAAAATATCATGGTTCTACTAAACAACTTGTGCTCCAGGTCCTTCCTGCATTACATAGTAAAGAGTTCTATTTCTGCCATTAGAAAACAAATTAAGTAAGAAAATACTCAATACTTAGAGAACTGCCTAGTAGTCACACTTGAGTGAAAATTTACTATATGGTGTACTGCTTTGAAAAGAAAATATACTTTTAAATGTGTGTACACAGAGCTCTGCATGTAGATAAAAAGTGTTTTACCACAGTGAGATGCTGGAATGCTTCTGCAAATGCTTGTTTCCTTTCTGACATTTCAGTGCAAACTGCAGTAGGGATGGTGGTGTATTCTCAGTGTGATACGAGCTAGTGCAATCCTGTGTGTGCATCACCCTGCACCAGGAAACAGTTTTAGCTGTAGACATTTTTTAGCTGTTTGCTTTTGTTGTTTGGGCTTTGGTGTTTTGTTGTTTGGTCTTTTTTTTTTTTCTTGGTTGGTTGGGTTTATTATTTTTAGGACTGTAAAGACTGCACTTTCTGAAACTTCGCCAAAGTTTGCTTCCTTTCTCCTTTTCTCCTCCCGTGTCCCTTTTTACAGGTATACACATTCAATTTTTGGAAGAAGCAAGCCTGTACACATTCTCCTAATGTATAATCTTTCTGTCAAGTTGTTCCTTCTGTTTTTATGGCCTAGTCTTACGTGTATTTCCCTCCCTTTAATTTCTCAGCCTAAGCACATGCTGATATTTTGTTCCACTTCAGAAACACTGCCCCGTAATTAATTATGCATAACAAATTGACAGAAACTTTGCAGAGATGTAAGAGCACATAGTCTGTCATTGGGGTGTATGACAAGAGGTATATTTGGCAGAGCAATAGGTAGCCAATATGACATATTTCTGCTTTTCCTCCACTTCAAAACAACTGCTTTAATTAAAATCCAATATTTAATTTGAATTTGTGGTACCTCTGTCAGCTGAGAATTGCAGCTAGAATTTGGGGCTTATGAAATATATGTAATTATGAATATATTTTCCTCAGTGCACAGAATGTGTTCTGACACTTGTTTTTGTGATGCAGTCAATAAATGGGGGAAAAAAACCTCTCTAGACTACAGAGCCTCTAATCCTTAAGGAAGAGCTGCATTCAATAGAACTTTAAAATAAATGAAATGTTGCCTAGGAAAATACTGATATTTATGATCAATTCACATACTTAAATACAAGGTCATAGACATCAATCTGCTGAAAGTGTGAAAACTAGAATAATACAGAAGTGCTGGAATAATGCTATCCTTTACCAGCCTGCACTAAGCAAATCCTATTGGTGTGTACTTTGGAATTAATCTCAATTATCTCAGTGGTCTTGGAATTGGTGACACAAGATTCACACTAAGATGGTTATTTCATTGTTAATGATGAAATAAATTTAAAAGCCGAAACATTCTAGAAATGACCAGAGGGAGTTCCAGAAAGAAAACTGGCCTTGAAAAGATCCGTTCATTTCGCAATATATTTGTAGTCTGTTTTGCACATTTCTTTTCTTCCCTCTTCATGGAAGAAGTGTTATAAACCCGATAGCAAAAATGGTCAAAACTCAAACGTGCGAAGGTAGCAGTATTTAATTTTCTCTTTGTAGTCAGTTTTAGCTGCTATCGAGCAGAGTAGCTCGATGTAATGTAAGCTATTGTTCTTAAAAGTAGGGAAATCTAATGCTTAGTGCCTGATTCATCACCTGAAGTTGAGTGTTCCATGAACTTTCTTGAAAATGGGTTCTGCTACCTGCTGGTGACTAACACTCATTTTAAATGCTGACACTTACTAGTTTCTGTAAACTGTGATGTTATCCCTGCAGAACAGTTTTAGTCTCTGGCCTCGCTCTTTGGCCCTTTTTATTTTGTTTTATTGCAATGTGGGAGGTGGAGAAGGCTGGCACAAACCACTCTTGTTTGTTCCAGAGGAAGATGTTTACAACTCTGCATGTATTTTAGAAGTTTATTGTGACACTTTTAACTTGTGAGAGGAGTTTCCGTAGCAAACTTGAAAGCTGTTGTCCCGAAGAGGTGACTGTAGACTTCGGAGTGACACAGTGAGTGCTGTGTGAGCTGCCAGAAGCTGCTGCCTGCGATGCTGCTCGCTCACACCACAGGAGGGAGTTACACATCAGTCTTTTCAGTTCCAGCGTTGGTTTTCCTTAGCACAGCACATTTCAGTTTGACTTGTCTTACGGATTGTCACTGCAAATAGGTTCCTGTACAAAATCAATACCCAGTGGTCGTGTGTTGTAACTGTTTACAGCTGAACTCTGAGTACCAATGGATGGGTTTTGTCAAGCTATTTAAAAACAGAAATAAAGATCTTTTTTTTTAAAGCGATCTTTTGTCTGTGCTCAACAAGAGAGAGTTTCAGTGCTTCTTGTTCCAATTTTTCACTGTATAAATTGTACAGATGTACTTAAGGAGACTGTGTTTCTGACAATATAAAGTCAGTGAGTGGCTTTTCCAGAGATATAATTTGGGAGATGTGTGTTTACAGAAACCAAAAAAAACCTTTGTGAGAATAAAAGGGCTCAATGCCTTATGCTTGGCCTTGGAAATTTGGTATTTGAGCCCTAGGTGAGCTTAATTTATTCATTTATAGCCATTCTTTTTACACATTTTTTTTCAGTGACACACCTTAACACTTTTAATGTAATTCCAAGGTGTTTCCTAACTAACTAGATCTAATCTTGCAGCAGTTTCATTTTAGAAGGGGAAAGCAAACCATGCTAAATAGGTAAAACAGCGACAGAAACTCTCCTGCATCATCCAGGATGTTGTTGCTGGATGCTTCTCTGCATGGTTAGAACCACCTTAGTATTAACAGATATGTCAGAGCTCTTGTTTCTGCTGAATAAAATATTCACATTCTAATAAGATCTGAAAAGTTTTGGCATGTGGTTAGACCTCCATGGTTAAGAAAGTGCTATCAGTGCTCCCTGCACTTCACTGTGGGTTCCTCATCACTTCTGGAATTCATGTGGGATAAACTGAAGTAGTAGATTGTAACTTCTTTGGCTGCCCACAATGTCCCAGCCACCCCACTGTGACAGCGATGTGTCACAGCCCTAATTACTCGTGTTGTCTTCACTTTCAGATGGTTTATCGGTAGTATATATTTATATAAATCATTTATATAAATATATTTATATAAATGGGCATGATTCTTGCAATGGGGAATGTCAAGGAACTCAGAATACTTTTGCAAGCTCAGGAACAGACATGGTACCATGTGTGCATCCAAATCTCTTTCTGTTAGGATTTGAAATGTTTTGAAATCAAATTCAAGTTGGTGGCCTATGACTTGGTGGTAGTCCCTTTGTTCATCTCATAGTGTAAAATTCTGTAAGAGCAACTCATCTGTAACAGGAGCCCAAATTTCCTCCATGCAAATCTGACTGCCAGAGGAACCTTTCAGCAGTTCACATTTATCAGAGCATTTAACTCTTCAGTGTGTTTCTTAGCTCTTGCTTTTTCTGGCAGATATTACAACAGCTTAAAATTAAACAAAACCTCAAGCCAAACACAAATACTGAAGATTCTGCTAAAGAAATTCACATTTCTTAAGGAGATGACAGTTTAAAAGTGAATGGAGTGTTTTAACTTACATTAAAAAAGAAAATATTGGTATCAAGAACTGTGGTGTGTTTGTAAAAAGCAAGTTGTATGTCTTGAGCTTTAGGAAGTGCTTTGTCTATTTGTTATCACAAGTATTTTTTACACATATCAAAATACTCTTTTATTTATCTTTAACCTGGTAGTTCAAAGAAAAGAGAAAAAAAACAAACACATTTTGGAATTCTTTCAAGCGTTATGCTTTGTTAGAAGTGTCCCCAAGGGCAAAGGACCAAAACCAACACAGACCTCTTGTTCATTGAACAAAAAGCCAGCAGCAGTGACAAGCAGGATGTTTTTGATGCTCTGTTTCTTTTTTCTGGGGCTAGTGGCTGAAGCCCTTAATCACTTTAGCTGGAAGTTATTCACAAATAACCCTCCTGAGCTCAGTAATCCTGTCTTGCTTTGTATCATAAAAAAATCTTTTCTACAGCAGAGATTCCTAAATCTCCTCTCAGATCTGAGCCTTGCATTCCAAGTATTTCATGGTGCCTGCAAGCATGTCTGACCTGCTCCAGAGTCAGAACAGTTACAACATTTCCAATTTCTGGTCTTTGCTCCCCTCCTTCAATCTGAAAGCATTTAAGATTAAAACAAAATATCTTATGATACTGTATTAACACCTTCTTAAGGGCTTGACTGAACACCTTCAGGTCTCTGTCACGTTAGCTCTGGTTTGTAATGCTGGATTTTCTATGACGCTGAAAATCACAGACTACCACAAAATCTTGTCAAAACAGAATGAAAATTCAAACCTTTTTTGAAGTTGGGCAGCCTTCTTTATGTTCTGTTTCCCTCTAGCTGCTTTCTGAGTGAGAACATCTGTACAGACTGTAGCAGGTTTCAAGCCCTTCACTTTGATACACGGTGTGTGTTCCCAACAATCTGTTGCTTAAAATAAAAGCTGTCTGGTCTGTGTTGTCACTGTCAATCATAATTTTCAGAGCTCTTCCTCACATTTTCTTTCTGGTTTATAATAATTCGCTTGCAGTTGATAACTGTATCTTCTGGTTTCTTTCCATTTAGCTAAACCTCTTGCCAATGCTAGCAAGCAGAAGTCTGGAGACTTCCAACACTGAATGTTTTGTTACAGTCAGTTCATCAAGCTTCTTTGCCACTTCCTCAATTTACAGTCAATTCTAATGTATTTTCATAAAGTATCCATGAGGAACTGTAGCTGTTCCTGAATGGATTTCTGAGCAGTTTCTCTTCTGTCACATAGAAAGTGTTTTTTTCTGAAGGCCCCTATTGAAACAGCATTATCCAAAGGTTTGATTCCATTTTGTATATGGCTGTAGTTACTATAAAAGAATGCTTTTATAAGTGAAAATATGTCTGGTAAATCATTTTTACTCACATGTGCTTGTTACACTCAGCAGCTGATCTGCCTGGGAGGGCACTTCTGCCTCCTGACACATGTTCCAGCTGTGACAGATAATGTGATACACAAGATGACTCCTCCCAACCTAACACACAAACCTGAGAGGTAAAGAATAAACTCAGGGAGAATAACAAAAAAGACAAACCAAGAAAAAAAGGTGCTTTGAACATATTCTTGGTTTAATTCGATAGGTCATTTTGCCAGAAGCATGAGATGAGAAGATATGAATTAAACTTGAGACAGGAGGCAACCTAGATATGATCTGATTTTCCTTTATAACAGGAACTCTGTCAAATAGTTCAAATCACACAGAGAGGGTGGAGTTAAATAAGGGCTGGAAATGGCCTCAGAGGAAATAAAAAAGCACAAGTATTCGACACCCCTTTTATGGAAAAGGAAAATGACACTTTACTATTACTCCTCCAGCTATTTCTGTTGTCCTTCCAGTCCTACATGCACCTTATGATAACGCAGAACTACGTGGAGAAGGCAAGCAAGGTTGGGGCTTTTGGTTTTTTTTTTTGCATTTCAGAAAGTGTCATCAATAAGAAAAGAAATTTGATAGTAGGATTTATATGTTTAAGTAACTTAAAGTGGTTCCAGTAGGACAAATCACAGCTTCAGTCCTGTAATCCAATCAGACAAGATCAGTCCTGATGTCTGGCCTTGCAGACTTAATCTGGGCTCTGCAGCCGAGGATCTGCCTGTGGGAGCCAAACTACGAGGGCTGCACTTCGGGGTTTTATGGGAATAGCATTAAATTCAGGCCAGGTTAAAAGTGCAGGCCCACTCACAGTAGAGCCAAGGTGAACCTTCCCAGCCATTCAAACCGAGTTCCTGAAGTGCTTTGAAATTCATTGAGTACTTTCCGAATTCTGTACTCCCGGTAGAAAAATTATTTTAAGTGTATTATTTTGAAGAAAAAGAGTCAGCATTTAGCAACTGAGAACTAAAATACAGGTCTAGAGTTAAAGCATATGGACGGTTTTCTAAGAGAAAAGTCCTAGGAATTACAGTTTATAAAATAGTAACATTTCTACTTTACTTTGATTAAATTGATAACAGCTTTTGATTTGAATTTTTACATAGCTTTACTCACTACTGGTTTTTAATCTTAGATATTCTCACATGAACTGCACAAAGTAATTGTTAACAAGGTTATTACAGCTTTCTATGCAAAGGAAGTGTGACTTTTTTATTTCCTGGATTATTAAATTTTAATTGTTCTTTCTCAACTACACATTGTTCACTTGTGAAATGCTGGCTCTTGTATTACTTTGCTTGATGTTGGTGCTGCACTTAAAGAAACAGAAATTTAATATTTTTATCTACTACTAATGATCAAGAGAATATATTGTACTATCTTCTTGAAGTGGTGAGTTAATGAAGTCACACCAAATTAATCAGAAAGTCCTTACAAGAAATCAGGCTGTCAGAAGAAATGGTATCAAAAATATTTTTGGAGCACCTTTTCTTATCACAATAAATTCTGCTTTCAAATTGATCTGACAAACATTGTGATGTTGTAACAATTTCTTGTCCTTGTAAGGAAGAATCCACAGTCAGCTTTTCCCAGTTATTCTAAAGGGTGTTGTGACACATACACTGGCAGAGCAGTAATAGCATCTCATTGCAAATTCCACTTACAACAGGAGACAGCCCAATTAACAGCGAATTCAATAATTCAGAGGGAGAATGTTACAGGGCGTTTAAAAAGTTGCTGTTATCACCATGGTTTTATTAAAGTGCGGCAGAAGTGTTAAACAATTGTTGACTGTCAGCAGAAGGGGAGGAGACATTGTTTGGAGCAGACAGACTCTATACTCAAAGGTGGAGTTTGTGTCTAACCTTGCACTAATGGGCTCTGTAAGGAAATCAAAGAGTTCCCGTTACTTGACCAACTGTTGACTGTGAGTGGACTTTGCCTCAGTTCAAAACTGGACCGAAATCAAGGTATTATGTCCCCTCCAGCTCTGGAGCAGCATTCAGTCTCTTGCTCACCATGCTCTCAGCACACCTCTAACATTGTGAGCTAGAGATAAAAGACCATTTCATTACCATAAAATACAAAACTGTAGTTTTCCTGCCTGCACGTAAATAACCGTACATACTTAAATATAAACATACACATGCATTAAGATCTGCTTGTTTAGATCATGAATGAATTTCTGCTGAAGGGCTTTCCATAAGTGATTAAAAGTCCCATAGAAAGAATGGGAACACGCCCTAAGTGTGTAGCCCTAAGTGCTGCATTAAGCATGGCAAAAGCACACCTTTCCTTTCTGTTGTAATGGACCTTCCAAAATGCCAGTGTCCTAAAGACACTGCTTTACTCATTGCTGTTGCCTATGGTCAGCATTCTGGAGTAACATCTTTAATTGATTAGCAGTTCAGATTTCTGAGAAGACTGATTTATCTGCATTTATCTGTCATTACTTACAGTTTCATAATCTAATAAACCCAATATCATCTCCTTTCTAAAAGTTTCAAGACAGCATTCTATTATTTTAGCTGAAACATATGAAGAAGAATTTCTCTCTTTTTAACTCATATCAGTGTATCAGCTTCACTAAAGCAGAATGAAGCACAACATTTATAGAATGGAGAGCTTTGTACAAATTATGCAGGAAGTCCAGACCATTTTAGGAAAAAGCAGCAGCTAGAAAAAGAACTGCTTTGTAGAGAGTAAATCTGGAAATTCCATCGAAGCAATTAGGACTGAAGACTCAAATATAACAACCACCTAAAAATACTTCGTGGAACGACTTAATGTATGAAGGATATAAATATTCTTGTCAACAAGATGAAAAGGTTTTCACTGTCAATGAGACAGTATTTAAGAATATAATTAGTACTCCAGCAGTGTATTTATCTTGGAAATGTGATGAGGATTTGCAAAAATTATGTGTTTGTTTTAATTGCAGTTATCTGCCATCTCGTTTTTCACGTTTGGAGTCTTTCCTCCATGCTGAGCCCTGGAAAAGCCTTCCAGAGTAAAGAGGAAGGGCATGATTTTGTTAGTCATGAGACTTTAGCTGTGCTCATTACCTGTGTTCCCCTGAGCACCAGCAGAACCCCAGCAGAATTCCGTGCTCCTGAAGAGCCCTTCCAGCAGGAATACCGGCAGCAGGCCTCAGCAGGCTGGGGGAGAGAACGTCCCTGCAGGTGCAGTCACTGAACTGAGGATCCCAGATTCTCCTGCTTTTGAAGTGTTCTCAATCAACAGCAGATTTCAAACACTTTTATGTCAAAGTCTTTCAGCCATAAATGTACTGTTATTTCCTAATGCTTTCCATTCTTCCTCACAAACATAAAAAGAAATGGATATTCTGTTTAAAACAACCCATCTTCTTTATCCAGTGTGAAAATGCTGAGCAGTCCACATTTACTTGAGCAGCTTTGTGGATTAAAATTGTGCAGTAGGTATTTTAAATATGCGAATATTTTTTAACAAAACATGTTTCAATAGTTCCACTATTATATATAATATAGCTCCACTATATTTATTTAATTTTGGATATTTGGGAATTTCTTATATCCACCTGATTGATGGTGGATGCACCATCTCCTTAGAGGAGAGCTTGCATCTGTGCAACTGAGATTTCTGCTATTTCAAAATATAATGAAACTTTTAAAGATATACATTAAAAAGGGAAATAAAAACCATTTAATTACTTTGTAAGACATTATTTTCTCTTTGTGTCTCTTGCTTTTGTACACTGAGTCAAATTTTCTTTTACCCTGCATTCCTTGTTTAGTCTGAAGCATGGCAATTTGCCAATCTGAGCTTTTAGTGATAAATTCTGCTATACAAAGCAAAAGTTTTTATATGTGAGGCCACTTCCTTCTGCTGTTTTATCATCTTCCTGGTTTTGTCTGTTTTCAATAAATGCTTTTGCATTTTCACATGTTTTATATGCTTGTATACACAGACTCTTTCCTCTGTATTAAAACTGATAGTTCCAAGTTGGTAAGGATAAAAGAGACAGACCATTGACTTAAATTTCATTGCACTAATATATTAAAAGAACACTTTTATGTTACAGTATTGAAAGATCTTAACATTGATATTGAAAGTATTTCCTGAATTTGGCAGTGGGGTGGAGAGGAAGGGGTTGACGTTTCCTAACAAGGTTTTAAAATGGAAATAATCTCTGGGTACAGCTCTACTTGAGTACCAGAGACTGACACGTGAAGGCTGGGTTCTCAGAGGGAACATGCCTTATTTTAAAGCACCTCAAATTTAAACGTATTCAAATTCAGAACATAAAAAGGAATGATGGTGGAGGCCAAACATCTCTCCTTCATCTGTCCCAAGAGGTTGAAGATTTCTGCCTGAGGAGAAGAATCTAGAAAACTCAGCAGCAAAGAGAAGGCACAGAGACCCCTGCACACGCAGTGGAACCCGGAGAATCCTAAGGGAAAGGAGAACTGAACTGGGGTGGGCAGGGGAGAAGAATGAGACTGGAGGGAAAAAGTTCAAGTTGCAATGCAGCAAACTGGAGAGCAGCTTTTGGACCTTACTGTCCCTGATGTCCCTGCTCATTTGAGCAGTCTGTCATGAATTCCTCTTTCCCACAAAAAAAAGTTACTAAGGATGTAAGCTACAAATCATCGTGTACTCAGCTTTTTATGAAGCCCTTTTTGTTGCTGTTCTGCAGACCCATTGTTCTTTTACAGTTATATTAAAAGACTAAAAATAACAAAGGCAGTCCTACCAGACTTAAATTACAATTTTGTTTCCTAACATTTATTATTTTACACTGTGCCGATTGAGATCACAGAAATTTTTTTCTGACCACAGAGGTGTAAGGTACCAAATTCATATTTCATGTAACTGCACTGAGGTAAATGGAGTTACATAAGGAATTAATTTGTCCTGTCTCCTCCATTTCCTTGGAAAAAATTCTTTGTTTTAGTGCTTGCCAAGTTTTAACTTTGACTCTCCCTTGCTTAACATCTTCTTGTACCTAGAGACAGTTTTTAAGACTATAAAGAGAAATACAGCAAGGGAAAGACAATTAAGGTGAAGGTCTGCTTTTTAAATTGAAAGTACACTTCAATTATGGTAAAAAACTGCCAAAACCTTTTTGTTTTATTATAGAAGTGTATGGGATTACTCTTACATCCATGAGGATATGAAAGGGATAAAACAGTGTATGTGTAAGCATGAGAGGAAGAGGATTTAAGTGATGTTTTTCTGCCTCAGACCCATGTGTTTATTTTCTAACTGCAGCAGTTGGGATAAATAGGGATCTTTCTTGGTTAGAGAAGGTAAGAATGTAAAATATTACACATCACTTTTTAACAAAGAATGACCTCCCCTTTCCCCTGGACTCAACGGGTGTATTCAAAAGTAACCTATGAGAGAAGCTGAATACTCTCAACTGCAATTTCATGATGCAATAAATTTAGTTTTTGGATGGTGACATGGCATGAAATCCCATGTACAAGTTCAACTCACCAGTAAAAAATTATTTAAAAAAACCCAACCCTCATGAAATAGAGAATGTAGAATGGTTTTACTCATGATGGTTTTATGTTAGAGTTGGTCTTCCTCCTGCCAGCATAAAGCCAGGATAAAGCCTGGTCAGAACACTGTGACTCATAGCTGGCTAATCCTGACAGGAATGCAATGGCATGCTCATATTTGATCTTGATCAATTTATTACCATTAGATGATCTAGTGTTGCACAGATGAGACATTAACAAGCATTTCAGTCTGACTATAGGCACAGTTTGAGAAGGGCTGAGCATGAGGGATCAGAAAGGGAAATTGATGTAGTCTGTGGTTCAGAATAGTGTTAGAATTATGCAGGAATATCCCCACGAACAAAATAACTATCCAGCAGCCTCCCTTCCTTCTTTCCATACCATCTGTGTGTCACAGTCTACCCATGTTGCAATTGTGCCAATGCAACTGTTTGTGGGACCAGAGTGTGAATTTAATCAATGGAGTAATTCTTGTAAAAAATTATTAGATTAGACGGAACTTTAAAAATCTGGATTGAGTGATCTGATTTACAGCGTGGCTTCACAGACAGCTGCACAAACAGCTCAGAGGCCACTGAAAGTCCAAATCATTAGTGTCCAGTTCCTGCTCCTGTCTAAATTTATGGTTCCATATTTATTAAGCCCAGCTTTGTGCTCTGCTGACTCGCCAGCAGAAGATCTGAGCCAGCTCGTGTGGAGATGTGCAATTGCATTGCAGACACTCACTGGTGAGTCCACAGGAGCTCCTGGTGTAACCCTTCCAACACTGCAGGTCGTGAGCAAGGACAGTTGTCACTTGGCTGCCCCTGTGTGCCACGGGGTGCCAGCCCTGGAACACTGGGAGTTATTTGGGGCTCCTTCAGGCAGGGAGGAGGACGGGACTGTGGGGGCCCCCCATCCATCAGCTGCTGCCACACGCATGCAGCTAGAGCATGACTCCTGTATGGTTTGCAGCCCAGCTGCAGCTCCCGCTGCAGGATGACTTAGGAAGTTCAAATTCCCAGGTCTTGGTGAGACTGGAGAGTTCAAGATGGAGTTAGCCAGCAGAGGGGAATTCAGACTGTGGCTACTTCTCAGCCTGGGAACAGTCTGGCCTTAATCAACACACTCTCCTTTGAGAGTTGCTTTACATCAAGTTCTTTCATTTTCCTGAGGTAGAAAAAATGCTCTCAAGCTTCATGCAAAATTCCACTCATGATCTGTTTCAGCCTTTGAATCCTAGTCCTCTTTTTCTGTTATTTTAGGCCCAGCTTTCATGCTAGAAAGCATCCTGTGTCTAGTACTGTGCATAATTAATACAGGCAGAACAAGTTCTAATGCAAAGCATATTTCAGATCATAAGCACTATCGAGTTGGTGGACCTTCACAGTTTTTAATACATTTTCCCTATTGGGACATTTTGGTGGTTTCTCCTCAATGACTCACTAGTGGCCCTATCAGTGTTACACAATAGAAACAAGCACTGACTTCCAAAACCAGTAATATTTGATGCTGGGAGTAGATAAGGCTCATTTAGAAATCTTAAAAAAACCCCACCAAAAAACCACAAACCCTCAAATGTGTCAAGAATAGGAATTTAAAATAAGCTGCAAATAAAATTCAGAATATGATTAAAAAGTTCATCTGGAGAGAAACCCATGCAAAATTCTTGGAAGTGAGATGTCTTTATGTTTAGGGTTCTGGACTATTCTAATGGAACCAGCTTCCTATCCATACAAGAAAGCACCATTCATAAAAGAGGCTTGATTTGCTAAGCTTCAGCTTTGATGTTCCCCAAAGCCATATAAAATACCTGCATGTAAATTTTTTTTGGACTAAATGAAAGGTACAAGCACTTTTGAAACCCTTGAGACAACCAGCAAACAGGATTTTCTATAAAAATGTTTTTCCAGCTGAGACAAATATGAGATGTGTGACAGCATAAACATTTTAAGAAACAATCCATGGCTAAAACCCGTCTGCCAGACAGAGGAAGTCAAAGAGTTTGCCTTAGGGGTTTAAGAATACCAGATTATTCAAGTACTGATAAATAAATTAAAAAAAAAAAAAAGACATGAGACTTTCCTGCATGGAAACTACTAGGCAATGCTTCTTAAAAAATAAAAAGGTTGCCTAGATTTGAAACAAAAGTATTCTTTAATACAATGGCTGGGTGTTGATGACAGTGATTCTATCAACAAGGTACTGTCTCACGAATGTAACGCTTGCACCATTTTTCTAAAAATGTGAGAGCATCTAAGTGAGCAAGCTGTAAAACAAACCAAGTAATTCTAGATTACAAAACATTGCACAACAGCTGTATTCTTTACGATGTACCTATATTCTCTGAGATATATCTATATCCTTTAAGATAGATGTATTCGAGAATGTATTACTAAGACTGTACAGATGTTCATATCTTTATTAACTGTTCTTAAGGGCAGCTATAAAATCCTTCTCACCAAATCTAAGAGAAGTCACAATAAGCCAGCTATGCAAATTAGTGCTGTCCTGCCTGAACACATGGAATGGGAATACCTGCATGCAGGATGACCCCCTCCCTAAATAAGATTTCCAATATTCTTTCTTCCAACAGTAAGGACATGATTCCACCTCCTTGTGTCTGATACTGGTGTCCAGTGTGATGACACGACAGCAGTTACTTTATTTCTTTCTGCATTAAGAAAATTCAGAATTGTATTTCTTGTATTTTAATCCAATGCTACTATCCAGGTATAAGCATCTTCATAGCTCATGCTTTTGATTAGATATAAAAAGCTTATGAAATCTATCACCGTAAAATGGAATTTTATATCACTGAAACATTTACGTTAGTGAAAGAGGAAACTTGCCAAGGTAACACTACGCTTATTTCCTTCTACAAGTAAACTGAAGGTGAAGAATGAAGATTTTTTTTCAGAATTTACATTAACCAATAAAAAGCAATGCAGAAAAAAAGGGAACCCACTGTTGCTGAGGAGAGGATGTAATAAGCAGCAGGGCTTTCCTACTCTTGAATTGATTACAGGGGGGAAAAAAAAAACAAAAAAAAGGAGGGATAAAGATTTATATTTTCATTGACTACTCTTGGAATCTGGTTCAAATTGAAATCCATAGAAATGGCTTAATATTTAATGAGCCTTATAGACCACAAAAATGTGATGTAAGGGATTCAGTTGTCTTCACTGACTCTCTGTGTAGGCACAAATGTCACAACAGATGTGCTCCTGAACCCTTAACATGAAAAATGACAAGATATATTACCACTTAGTGGAAACTAAATCAAAACAGTTACTAAACTATCCAAAGAGGGACAAAAAAATATAAAAAGACAAAGTATATTACCTGCAAATTCAGCAAGTAACCACATTTATCATCAAGGAGTCAACCCTGCCAACGGCAGTTTTTGGAGAAAGCCCAATTTCCCCCTAAAAATAATTTCAACAGACCAGCTATTAGACTATTATTTACATGAATGACAGACTATGAAGTTCTTCCAACACAGAAGGTTAGACTTGTGGATATAAAACTGGCAAAACATACCGGTGGTAAAAATAGAACTATGACTACAGAAGGGACTGCAAGAAAGAAAAAAAAAAGATCAAGCAATCTTTAGCAAACTGTTGATTGAAACTCTTATTAATATGGGGGGAAAAATTAAAATTCATATGTATTCCAAAACAGAAGAATGATCAAAGTTCCAGAAAACAAAGCAGATGCGAGAGAATTACTCACATGAGAAGGAAATGGTTTATTGGAGCTTGTCTTAAAATTTGCTGAGATTGTAACCTGTATTGCTTCCTGGCATCTTTGCTGGTAGGAAACTACCTCTTATTCAAGGATAGTGGTGGTGTTGTTACTGTTGAATTACCAAAAACTAGGGAGGAGTTCTGCTATGGTAGAACTGCTACAGCTACGACGTAGAACTAGGACTGTAATTACTTGATTTCGCAGTTTCATAAAATCTGTTCCTGACCTAGTTAGGTTTATAGCCAGACATGAGTTTTACTTTATAGACAGAAAAATGAGACAACAAGGTAAGAGGTTTGGTCTTAAAAGTTTCTATGACATCTCACCTGAGGATTGAACAGCTTTGTCCAGGAAGCACCTTGTACACAGAACTAACAGTTTGACGCTTAGAACACATTTAGGAGTGGGCCCATGCAAAAGTAAGTCTATTTATAAGATACACAATGTTAATGAAAATATTTTAAGGAATATCTGCCATCATTTCAGAGACGCACAGCCTTGAAGAGAACACTTTAATTTCAACACTCTTTTGTACTATGTATCATTAATAATCATTATCCTACTAAAAATGGGGCTGGAAAGAACAGATTCTCCTTGAGAGGTTATTGAATGACATATATTTCAGAGTTACAACAGAGTAAGCTTCATATTCAGTACGGCAAAATACTGAAAATTTAACTGTTTGTTCAAGTTAATAATGAGGTTATAATAAAGAACATGTTCCTTATCTCACAGGTTTGGAATTGGCAGACATGATTTAGAATTGGATTTCACCATGAAGTTTCTATAAAACATCACAACTAGTATTGCTTCCATGAAGGCAACAGGAATTTTGCACTGAATGGGTGGGAGGATGACTGTTCTCCACACCTCCCTCTCCTCTGCTACTAGAATGAGTGATGAGCCTATTTTTTATTTTGCACTAGAATTTTCCTTGTAGCAAAAGTATAAGGAGGGAGGAAGGGAGGAAGGAAGGAAGGAAAAAAATGACACTGACAAACAGAAACAAGAAAATATAGGAATATATTCTATATAAAGGTGTAAACCAACACAAATTAAATGCAAGCAATCTGTGATCAATTATAAAATTAGAATTTTTCTCATGAACCAGATTCCCCACTGATGTAAATTAACAATTTGCTCAGTGTACAAAAATATTCAAAGCCCACTGTCAGTTCATCTGCATTCAGACTTATTTGACATCATCCTGTAGTTGTACTTTATAGACACACATTTCAAAACAAATCTTACAAGGTGATGCTGGTTTTATGTAATCATATCCTCTTTATAACTTACTAAACTTATAACAATATTTAAAATATGAAAGTCAGAGGAGTATTTTAAAGGTTTGTGATGCTTAGGATTTTTAGGTGAGGTAAAACACTTTATCACTGGAGCAGCTGTCAGGGCCAGACCTCAGCTCTCAGCACAATGGGCTGTAATAACCACCTATTAGCAGTGGTGTTAAGAGGTGAGTGCTCCTGACACGGTGTCCCACGCCAGCCTCCAAAAGGAAAATGAAAAACCCGATATTTTCCTGTTGGCTGACCCTTTCCTCCCACAGCTTCCTTTCCGAATAAAATTTTGACACGAACGGTTTAAAAAAAATAATAAGAGGCGGTGCCAAGGAAGGAAGGAAGGAAGAGTGGTCTGTGCCAGTACACTTCTGCTTACCTTTACAGACTTTGGAGGCTGCTGATATCCTGACTCCCATGGTAGGTAACTCACTGAAGACTTTAAAAATCCCACAGACACTTTGGCTCCTAGGACAGGAAGGAGAGTCCTTTCTGTTACCCACAGTGCTCACCAAGGCAAACCCCTGCACCGCATATGGGGCACAGTCCCAGTGACATGCGAGGCTCTCCAAGGCCCCTGTGGCAGGGGAAGCACCCAAGGTCCCTCCAGCACCGGACACAAGAACAGGGAACAAGCAACAAGCAGCAAAAAAAGCCCAGAAACATGAGATGTCTGAGGCTCTTTCTCAGAGACTTCAACCCACCCTGTCTCCCCTCACCACAGTGCTTCAGGCCAACTCAGCCCTCACCTTTCACTCACCTCCCGCTCTCCCCCGAAAAGAACAGAGGGGTGCCTGCAGACATTTTCTGGCTCCCACAAACCCCAAAACACGACCCCAACGGACACGATCCCAGCGGGTCCCCAACGGGAGTCCCACAGCCCCCGGGTCCCCCCGCTCCCGACCGCCCGGGCGACCCCCGCCAGCCCGCGGGGAAGCCGCTTCAGGGCGCTGGGCGCTGCCAGGCCGCGCTGCGGAGCTCGCCGGGGAGGGAACACCGCACAGGGGAGGCGGAGGGAAGCTCGGCCGGGGCGCTGGGGGATAACACAGCTCGGCGGTGGCCGGGACCCTGCGGTGGCGCGGGGAAGGCGGCGGCGGGGCTGGGCCGGGCCGGCTCCCCCTGCGCCCTCCGCCGTCACATGAGAGGGGCGGGCGCTTGGGCCGAGGCGGCGGCGGCCGCCGGGAGTGAGGCAGGGCTGGGAGGGGAGGGACGGGGCAGAGCAGCGCGGCGGCGGAGCACGGCGGAGGAGGAGGAGGAGAAGGAGGAGAAAAAGAAAGCAAAGGAGAAGGAGGAAGAGAACGAGGAGGAGGAAGAGGAGCGGGAGTGGCCGCGAGGCGCCGAGCGAGCGGAACGAGCCCCGGGCCTCCCTGATCGGCGGCGGAGCGCCCTGCCCGCGGTCCCAACATGGACGAAGAGGGCGGCGGAGGCGGCGGCGGTGAGTGCGGGGCTCTTGCGGG
>VZRE01000777.1:329984-398871 GCA_013396775.1 Cephalopterus ornatus
AAAAAAAGTACGTGTCTGGCAGTGTACGAGCAGCGAAAAGAGTAATTAAGCCCTGCGAGGGTTCTGTTTGTGTGTGTCATCTTAATGGAGGCTCGGTGATAATCACGGGGTGGTTCAGCCAGTTTAAACGAGGTGAAGTGTTTCCAGCGGCAGCGGCGTTAACCTTGCCAAGACACTACTTTTAGAAAATCCGGACTCGCATGGTGGGGAAGCTTTTATTTGTAATTTTTATCTTATTGGAGACCGGCTTGCGCGCTGTCCCAGTTTGAGGCGCTGCAGACGTGCCACACGCTTCCCTCCTTTAATTTATAATGGGTTCTGTGAGTGCGTGTGTAAAGCTGCTGCCTGAAATAACCAGTTCTTGTGTATCATCAGCGATAATGGTGGCTGAGCAGGAGCTGATCCTGCCCTGGGGCAGAGGGATCGACTGCATGGCCTGCCCTGTATTCACTGTGTCTGTGGCTGTCTGTGCAGTGGTGGTACAGCATGAAGTGATGAGGGTGTATCTTAAATAAAATGCTAAACAGGCTGCCTTTGAATGCATTGGCTGATCTCTAAATAGCTAAAGTAAGGGCTAAACCTCATATGATTATTGGTTGCACGGTACTCGCTAGTTCCAAATATAATTAACCAGAACTCGGAAATCAAGTGGGTGTGGTGTTTGTTTTGACAACTTGAAAAAATAATGCTATGATGAATCAGAAAAATAATTCTTCAAGCCGTCGTTTGGAAGTGTGGCCATTTCTCAGCAGGCGTTTATGCTTCTTTTGTCAGTGGTAGACTTAAACCTTGGAAAAAATCTGGAAAAGGAAAACAGAAGACAAAACAAGCCAGTCCTGAAAAGTTATTGTTCAAAGCAGTTGAACACTGTAATTGTAAAGAGCAGCAAGCTCGTTTAACTCAAAATATGTTATTTTCGCAGGATTAGGGACTTGCATCTGTAATTAAGGAAAATGAAAATGTTTGTTACTGGCACTAACCCTATGCGATACAATACTTAATCACGTGCAAGATGTAAACTAGAAAGTGGACATATTGATGAATCAATCTTTCATAAGGTGTTAAGCATTTCAGAGTTGAATTTTCAGAGGAGGAAAAATACTCAGGACCTCAGTCCTGAGTGAGGAGTCAGTCTGTATTTAGCCAAAGGCTGGTTCTAGAGGTGAAGTCAGATTTGTACCTAGCATGCAAGTGAAACTATTATTTTTGACTTCATACCGCTTTAATAAACATGTTGCTTTTTTGGGTCACATTACAGTACAGTTTATGTTCCTGCTTACTTGGCTTAGTTGTAGAACAGTTGCAGACTACTGAGACTGGAAATTTTTTTTACAGTTGGTGTATTTGACGTTTTACACTGACTTCTTGTGAGTATTGTGCTTTTTTTTGAATAGAGATCCAGTTTTCCTTTTTCTTATAGATCACTGTCAGTTTGGAACATCAGGATTAGTTAAGTCATTTCCAGCTAATGCATTAGTATTTGGAATTGCAAGTTGTTTTATTTGGGTTTTTTCCTTTTTTTTTCTTTCTTTGATAATAGCATGTGAAAGTGTGGATTTGATGGCCAGTTTTAAAACCCTTTATTGCTGCTGGGTAATGAGACTTGTGATACCTGAGCAATGAGACTCCCTTGGGAGTCTGACCAGGGCAATCCAGTGTTTTGAACCTCTGCAGAATATTCTAAATCCTCACAAAATTAACATTATTGAGTGGGAAACGCTTAGAGATAAGCATGTTGCTGTGCACAGGTACTTTAGAAAGTATGTTAAATTATTTGAGGACTGCACAGAGTCACCCTAATTAGAGACTTGAACTAGATAAGCATGTAAATATCTAGGACATTAAACTAATTCAGAAGGTAAGCTGCTATTCCCAGTTCAGCTCTGCCTGTTGCCCTGCTCTTCAGTTTAATTTGCATCCGATGCTTCAGTTCCCTTATTTGTCAAATGGGGTCAGTTGTTTTACCACCTCTGATGAAAACTGTGAATGAAAACAGAGCTGTGTAATGTTAGAATTTATTATTTTAGAAGCACTTGATGGAACAGAAATGTTAATTAAGGGAATTGTTCTCAGTACCTCCTTCTCTTTTGTATGTGGAGCCCTAAACAGGGCTGTGTATTTATATTATACAATCCACTTACGCACAAGCCTCCCATTGATTCCAGCAGAGGCTCTGTGCATGGATTATTGATGTGATATGATCCGAGTCAGTTGGTGTTTGGCTCAACTTTCTTTTGTGTTCTGATTAAAATATCTCTGTGGTTCACTTAATCCAGGAAATTTCTCCTCCTCCCCCTCCTCACTTGCTCTGAAACCACATCTTGTGTGATTTGACCGAGGCTTTTCTTGCGGGCTCACAGTGAGGTGGTGGTGGTACCAGTGACCCGCGATCCTCGCGTTCAGTAGTGCTGTTGGCAGCCTCTGGAAGGTCAAAACGTATAAACAGTGCTGGAGGCCCAGGATAGTACTTCTGTTTGTTTTCTGAATTTGATTCTAGTCATGCAGCCGCTTTCTTGTCCCCCACATTCAATCCCGTGCCATTCCTCTTGGAAAAGCTTGCAGGATTGGGTACTTAGCGATTTTTGTATGTTTGTTTTAAGCTGCCTCTACAAAGGGCTTTAAACAGACATGCCAGGAGGTTAAAATCCTGCTTCTACTTGACAAATAGACCAAAGTACAGCACTAATTAGGGCATTGAGGTTTCCCTGTGTTCCCCAAACTCTGTGCTTTGTTTCAGAATGTTGAAGCTTTTCTGGGGCAGAGCAGTTCAGTTGCCAAGCTCTGTTGGTTGCTGGCTGTTCTTGCCAGTGCTGGTGCCAGGTAACACGTTGGGTCTGTTGTGTGGACAGAATGTAGACACCCGTTCACGAGACAGAGAGACCAGATCGTCTCACAGCGCACTCAGGAGGGCGGGTTTGCTGCCAAACTAGATTTAGCAGGGTCACTTCTGTTCTGCTGCAGGGCAAAGATTACCTATTTATAGGTAAAAGCTGTTGAATGTAACAAAAACCCCAGGTTTTTCATAGAAAAAATGTGTTTAAATTGATTAAATGTATATATTTATACTTTAGACATGAGCAGCCTCATCTTTTCATGCTGTAGTATCTTCCAAAGGTAGACATTAAAGATAGCAGAGGCCACGTGGCCTCCTCATGGTTATAGACATTTGCTTTGCGTTTAAGACTAATTCTCCATGTTTTCTTCTTTTATGAGTTTCTTTTATTATAAACAAATGTGTTTTAACACAGAAGAACGTTAAATATGTTTCAATCCCTACCCATCAAAGTGGATAACTTGTACCAGTAGTTTTAAATAAAAGTTGTCCCAAAAGTCCTTTAGAGGAGGGCTTGTAGTTTTAAATAGCACTGTAGGGAAATGCCAAGAATATAAAAATGCACCTGAGTGTTAAATTAACCACTTGGCTTGGTTCTAGGGAGAGAAAAAGAGCAGATACAGAGATGGGACACAAAAAACCTAAATGACATAAATAGACTTTTACCAGCTAGCAGAGCTTCGTGCTAAGTCTCTTTTTGCTAAATAAATATTTCTTCATGCTCAACTAATCTCATATTTGTATGGCTTCCCTGTCAGCTCAGTAGGCTCCTCGTTTTTAGCCCCAAACCATTTAATCTGTTACCGCTGCAGTAAGAGGTGTCATAATAAAATATTAATAATTATGCTGTAAATATTAGTTATTTTTGGTGGCGTCAGAAAATGGGCTTGTTAATTGCAGTAACACTTTAAGTTTCTGTCAGCCTAATGTTCGATATTTTTAGCTGCAACTTGGAAGAAAACATGAAATTTTTGCAGATAGAATTTCCAGAAGTCTTTGGTTGCCAAACTCGATGTATTGTTATATAATGGCATTTGGTGACGTGCTCAGCAATGTAAGCACGCCGTGGATTTAGGGGAGCAGTGTGCCTGTAACAGCATCCGTCTGCACTGGTACAGCTGGGAAAAAAAGCTGTAGGATTTACTTACAGGAACAGAGTGTATTTTGCAGAACAGTGTCTGGGAATTGTAGTAACAGCCACGTGAAAGTGGGTTCCCCGGGGGCCACTGTTACCAAATGGATATTGCAATCTTTTAATATCACTGGAGCTGTAAGAGCTTTCGCCAGTGGAAGGGCTGCAGAAGGTGAGGCAACATACTGTTTTTCAAGATGTAATCTACAGCTCACGTGAAATTTCTCAATCTTATCGTATTTATCGCTTCCCCTTTCTTTTTTTAATGGGATTTTGAACAGTTTTTCAAGGGAAAATGAAAAAAAACCCCTGGCTTTCCTCCAGTTTTTTCTTTTTACAAGGGTGTGTAGTGTTGGGACAAGGGGTAAGGGTGTTAAACTGAAAGAGGGTAGATTTAGATTATCTTTTAAGAAGGTGTTCTTCACTATGAGGGTGGTGAGACATTGGCCCAGATTTTCCAGAGAAGCTGTGAAGTCCCATCCCTGGGAGTGTCCAAGGCCAGGTTGGACGGGGCTTGGAGCAACCTGGGCTAGTGGAAGGTGTCCGTGCCCATGTCAGGGGATTGGAATGAGATGAGCTTTTAGGTCCCTTCTAACCCAGACCTTTCTCTGATTCTGTGATTGTGCTTGCCATCTTTTTGTTTTAGAAGTCTCTGCTTTCCTCATGTAGCAAAAAGGTTTTAAAAGCTTTCAAGTATTTTACTTAAGCTCCGTCTCACTTGCTGCTACCTTTTGCTGCCTTCTTTTCCTTCCCAATCCAAACATGCCTTAGTCTGATTCTTCTTACATGCCATCTTTGGCCCCAAACCCAAAATTTAAGCTACCTCTGCATCTCTTTTCCTATTGAAAGTCATTGAATGAGCTGTTTGCAGGCCCTGTTTGAGGAGTATCTCCTCCAGGTTCATCCTAGGTCCTCTCCACACTTGTCCTGACCCCTTGTACTCCGTACATTCTCCTCCTCCTCTTTGTCCTGCCAGCTGCCACTAGTACTGTTTACTATACTTTTCTTTTTGAAATCGTGCTTTTTTTTGGCTTCTTTGAATGTTCTCTCCTCCCCCTCATGTCTTTTTCACTCAAAAGGTGATCTTTCTACTTTCTACTTCCAACTTTATTTTGTGAAGATTTGCAAGACCCTGTGCTTGGTTTAACACTCTCTTCCTCTCTACATTTTGTTTCTGGATAATCAAATTTTGCAAATAAAAATGGAACTATCGTATTTAAATGGATTACTCACAGCAAATACTCACTGCTCTGGATCCAGTGCCATCTGTCCCAGCTAAAATGTTGGCTTGTTTGGCATCTTAAGATTGCGTAATTGTCATCTTAAGCTTAATGAGTCTAAAACAGAGCTCTTAATGTTGTTTCCACCCACTTGCTCTCTTTGATGTCTGCGGACACACGCTGACATCCCCGGTGGTTATTGACAAGTAAACAGCGAGACTTTGTAATTTATTGTTTCTTAAAAAATAGGCTGTAGAGAAGTTGTAATAAATATGGCAGCGAAAGGGCAGTGCAAAAGTACTGAAATGCTTTTTTGCCTCAAAGGTGTGAAATAAGTTATGTTCTTCTATGCAATATAAATTTTCTCGTTTAAATGCACAAATAGATTTAATCCGGTTGTGGGATTTTCTGTGTGAAAATGTGGGACATTTTCTGTAGACTTCTGTGTGGGACTACCCAGCCTGTGGTTTAGTGTTTTGTGATGATTGAATGGATCTATATAGATTTTTTTTTCTTTTTTTTTTTTTTTTAAAGTAAAGTGATAGTTAATGATGTCTTCTTCACTTTGTCTCCCTGTAGTACCTAAGCACTCATGAAAGGATTGCATTGATTTCAGTGAAGAGTTTGGATATAACGACCATGTGCTTCATTCACAGAGGAGAAAAATAAGTCCTTAGCAGCTGGTTTATTAGGAAAACCTGTCAACATATAGCACTGTGAGACAGGGGTGCCAGGGAAGTGAAGAACACGTCATGTTTTACTCAAGTTCTACAGAAGTGAAAGAGAAATTATGGGAACAGACGTAATGTTGGCATTTGTGGCTTATTCACTGGGCATTCTTTTAAAGCAATATGTTGTACAGGAAAGGTATACGAATTAGGTAGTAAAAGTCTATTTATTTATGCCATTTGTATAACTTTAACATCTATCAAATTGTTTTAAATTGCATATGACTTCCTTCTTTTAATTTCAACAATTTCATGGGAAAACTTAGTATTGCAAATCTTTTGGACAGCACTATTTCCTTTTAGTGGGATAGACACACAAAATCCACTAGAAAACCATGTGTTTTGTGGTCCTTTGAGATTTGCCTGAAGAAGGAAATGGCTTGACCTATTTGGTTGCTATGAAGTAAAAACATTCTTGTTCTCTCTCTCCTTTTTTTTCTTTGTGAACATCTGTGTCACATTTATTTCATTACTTTCTGAGGTTCTTTAAGCATGTTATTTGGTAATATAAAGTTTTATCTAAGGAAAATCAAGTGTATGTAGCTGCTTTCACGATTTCATTCAAGTTCTGATATTTACTTATACATAGGTATAAGTGGGTTTCCAATAGAAGTTGACATGTTGAAAGGCAAACATTATCTAGTATTTCCTAGGAAGAAAGTGTTTGAAAATTCTGTAGGATCTCATGGAGTTAACAGGAAGTGTTGCGTGCTGGAAACTTGTGAAACCTAAATCAGGATCTCATCTAGGATTTGGAGAACTGAAGATCTTTGATCTAATTTTTCAACAGGTTGGGCTTCTTAGTGTGGTTTTACTAATTAGCCTCATTTTCAGATGTTTATTATAAAAAGAAGTAGTTACTTTGTGCCAAGTGTATGGAAGAACTGAAGCTGATGCTGTTATTTAGCAATCCAGAGGAAATTGTCCCAACGAGGACAGAGTGTGCTGATTCTACTAATAGTTTTTCTGAATTCCGTAAGAAAATTCTTCAGTGAGGATCGAAGATCAGTCCATTTGTTGAATCTGAATTCACATCTGGCTTTTGCTGTCACATCCAAGGGCTCGTCTGGATTTTGAGGAGCTGCTGCAGTTCTTTGCAGATCCAGGTCCTTAACACAAAAGGACAAACCAGTGCTGATTTTTAGACGAAACACGTTGAATTTCTTCACAAAACAAGAAAGCCGTGTGAAAAGGGTGAAACACAAGTCTGCCGACTCTCGGGGTATGGAAGAGCCTAATGATGGCTGTGGGAATTCATTTTAGTAGCTCTTCTATCCAGCTCCCAGTTCTCACAGAGCCTGTAGGAATATTTAGTCCTCAGTCAAATGAGATTGAAATGGAGCGCTGCGCAAGGCGCGCATTGGCACAAGGAGTTGATGTGTAGGGAAAGAAACGTGTCCAATCTCTCTTGTGCTCACTCTCGTTCTCACACACAAGAGTGCACCAAAAAAAGGCTGAAAAATTAGCATATGCAAGTAAGGGAACTGCCTCATACTGTTTTTCTCTAAGGGAACTGTGAGATGTAATCACTTAATGAGTCACCTCTACGTTTTTATACAACTGACTCATTAATAGTTAGTGTATTAATTAATTTACTTCTAGAATGGAGACTTTTTAAAATTTTTGGGTTTAATATCTGATTTTTACTGCAGAATACCATTCATACTGTTTTCTTGTTGAATTCCAAGTATTCAGGAGTCTATTTGCTGTTACATTTTTGCTTTCATGTACTGTAGATATCGTGTTCCTTAATAAGGTCCTTGTTTAGCTCACAAGCAGTGTTGTCTGGAGGGTCGAATTCTGACATAAACAGATCCCGTTGCCTTACTACAAGAGAGGGGGAATTGTCAACAGGGACATTTGTAGTTGCATTGGCTATTATAAAATAAGGAGTTATGGTTGCTTGAAGCCGTATTTCTTATGTTCAGGAGTCAGATTCCAAATACCTTTTTTTTTTTTTTTTTTTTTTTAGTTTCTTACTCATGGAAGTTTGGACTAATGAACTTCCTGCCCCGTCCTTCTGTTGCGCCAAGGAGGAATTTTCCCACCAGGCCGTGTACTTCGGCTGCAGCTCTGACCCCTTGCAAATGCAATTTTTGAATTTGTAAAGCTGCTGCGTGTGTTTGTCTCAGTGTCTTGTAGCTGGTCAGCCAGGGGATGTGGAGGAAAGTTTTTGCAGGAAGCTGAGGTTAAACCAGAGTGGTTGAACGAAGAGATTGTGGCTCTGTCAAGGAGGAACTCCATTGCTTGGGAGGAACTTGGCATTATATTCTCTGACCATTGAACTCCTGATGTATACAGGGCAGGGGCTTGGTCCTGTGTAGGACCATTCTCAGTCTTTCCTGAGAAGACCAGAAGGACCTGACCCCTCTCTTGTACATGTCCAGTGCTCCACTGGTTCCAGTTGCCCACTCAGGAGCTGCTGGGTGCAAAAGGTGTGCACTGAGGGTCCATTATAAGAGATCTCTGAATTCATTGCGTGGGGCAGGTGAATGTGCATCTCTGTATTGTTTTATGGTTCTCCCTTTATGTTTTTCTTATTTTTGGATCTATTTTTTATAATATTTTTTTTCTTTTCTTTTAGCTGAAAGGGTTCTGCTTGGATCCACCCAAAACAAGCACTTAATATTTCAGGAGTCCGCCTTCAAGAGCCTCCACCAGGCTGAAGTAATCCTTGGTTTAGTCTTGTATTTTATAACCCCACTGTATACTAATAGGGGAAAACTCATTTTGCACGTAGTATCTGTCATGTAAATGCCTAAATGGGTAGTCCATGTTATGGAAGTGTGTGTTTATAGACTCAGAAGTAACTGTTTTATTTTATAGAACCTTATTATGATTTAACTTGCTCTTCTGCAAGTCAGTCTTGACTGACCTACTGTACCCTTCTAGTTATTAAAACTACCATATCATGTAGTTCCAGCATTTTAAAGCAGCATCCAACATTCATCTGGGGACAAGGAGAATATCTGTGCTCGTTTTCCCACCATCTCTTATCATTTGTGCCGCTATTCCTGAATTTTGTGTAGGAACGTATTTCCTCAGTGGAAGTTGAAACTGGTAGCCAAGGTTAGTCAGAGTTTAGGGAAGTGGCTGTTGCGTCTATGAAAACATTTACAGTCACAGAAGGGAGAGATTAAAAGGTTTCAGGTATGTGACTGGTTTATTTGTGTAGGTGTTGCTGGTTAGTTCTATAAGCTGGGAATCTCAGGCTGGGTTCTAAGCCTGAATTCTGTGTATTATGTGAGGTCAACCTTTGTAGGCAGCTGGTGACATTTCAGTTTGCTGTACATGTTTTAGCAAGGACAGATAAATAGAGCATATGGCGTTGATTATTTTTTTGGCTATAGGAAGTGGATTTTTGTGCATTAAATATAGTAACTTTCTTTTTTTAAGTATCTGAGAGGAAGCTTCCCCACACCCAGTGATTTTTTAAAAAAAAATAATCAGAATACATGTAACTTTCTTCACTCTCAGTTTGTGCAGTGTAAGCTGGAAAGACTGCAATGTTTAGTCTTGGTCTTGTACCAATAAATGACATAGTATCACATGAATGTTATAAAAGATTAGGTGATATTTTGTAAGAGCAAACATAAAAAGAAGACCAGTTGTAGTCCTTCCACTGTGAATTCACTGATTTTCAAAGTACAGAGAATATGTGTTATGTTACTGTTCTTATTTTGCTGGAAACTTATTTATTTTGCTTCTGTGTCTTCTACCTGTGTAGTAAGCCTGAAAAAAGCCCATGTGTTATGAAGGGGAAAGGTTGGGTGAAATTGGTAATCCAAATTAAATACAAATAATACTCTCAAGTTTATGGGAGCCTGTGGGTGGGTGGACTTGGCAGATCTGTCCATTGTGGTATGTTCGACTTGAAAGAGCATATGGAGATGATTATTTTCTGGCATTTTGTAGTAAAGGTTTTCGAAGAAGGAAGTTCTTAATTTTTTTTTTTTTTTTTTTTAAAGAGGTGAAAAATAGGAAGAATAACATCAGTTTGCATTGAGTAGTAAAATAGTTTGTTGTAGTAGCATAGGGAAAAACAGTTTATTCAAAGGTAAGCTGCTAAAAGAAATTCTCCTACTGTTTTGCTATTGGCTCTCTTGTTTTCTGAAGGCAGCCAAAGATCCTGTGCAGCTGGGACTAATACAGGATCCAGCTGTAACTTTTTTTATTGTTGTTCAGATGTCCGGTGATGGTCAGATCTAAGTTATTGTGTGGAAATTCAGTAAAGGAAAAGGGTAGGGTGGGAAAAAAAGTGACTCTCCATAAAAATATTCCAGTAAAAGCAACAGGAACTAGGAGTATCCATTTCAGAACTCTGCCATAAATCCCATCCTGAAACACTTAAACGCCTTCAGATTTTGCTGTAGACTTTAAGTCATCTAAGAGTTTTTGGTTTATTTTTTAAACAGCAATGAAGTTGGCTGGCTGGAGTGGGAAGGTGGCTGTTCTTTTAAATGATTTAATGGAAGAAAATACTGTTTTCTCATTCATAGTACAGGGTTTTAGTTAAAACAAAATTCTTTACTCTTCAAAGCGTGGGTGCAATATGTAATGATACAACGTGGATTATATAAAACAGGTTGGATTTTACTAATCTCGCTTATGCTGTGTTTCAGTAGTCTTTATTTTGCAGAGCCTAAGGCTACTAGAAGGGGAGAAACCTAATATTTTTCTGTAGAATTTGGTTTGCCTTTGATATATCTGCTGCTTCCAACTCTGTAGACGATGCCTTGGATTGAGAGTAAATGAAATCAGTGAGCAATACAGCAGGTGTGTGGAAAGGCAAGAATACTTGATGGTGATCAAAATAATAAATTATTTTTTTCTTTCAAAACCGTTTGTTTTTTTCCCCTTGATAAAAGGTCATATTTCTTAAGTTTCTTTATAACTGTAGCAAATCATCCTGTTTTTTAGTTACTTGAGACTAGAGATGCCAGTGTTGGAATGTTCTGTCCTTTAGGTGTCTTCCTTTCCAAGTCTTCATTCCAAACTTGAACTTGGCCGAAGGAGTCCATCAGATAGCTCCCTGAATTTCAGAGTTCTTTTACTGTTACTTCAAGCCTTTAGTTTTGAATGTCGTTACTCAATCAGTTTGTAATTACACCAGTCTAATTTAATAAGTTTAGTAACAATAGTATACAAATTATAAGTCCTGATTGACTGGAAGAGCTGGCTTAAAATACTGTAAGTTATTTCCTTTACTACTGACAGTGACATGAATTTAAATACATAACTACTGTCTCAGACATAATCCTGGACAGGGCATTCTTTTCCATGTGCCTTACTTGGTTGTTATATTAATTTTTTTATTGGGGGAAAAGTGAAAAAGAAAGGATAAAGATTTGTGGTCAGTCTTTGGCCGTGGGACAGCCTGGCACTTTGCCCCACAGTGCTAGAACAGAACTGCAACAACAACTTATTTTCCTTCCTGAGCTAGAAGGAGCTGATCTGTGACTTTGAAGTGGAAGTGAAATGTGGACAAACACTGTGCTTTGAAGGCAAAACACTTCTAACGCAAACCAATTGCAAAAACATCTATGATGTCCTTATAGCAATGTAAAAAATCGTTTTTGGAGCTCTTGAGTGTGGGCTCCGATACCAGTAGTAAGGATGAGGAGTTTGTTTTGGTGGCAGGACTGATGCTGCCTATGGATGGGTGACAATAACAGTTGATACTGGTTTATTTTTTTTTTTAATTGGCGTATGTTTCTTCTTCTGTTTAATTAAACAAGTGATGACATTTATATTGCTGTGTTACTGCATTGGGTGATGTATATTCTGTTCCTCTGTTTGAGCTTTAGTCAGATGGTTTCCTCTCCCAAGCACCTTTGTATTTTATCTTCTTCTAAATATAATATTTTAAATGAATACCTGGCAAATAATTTGCCTTCCCTACTTTTTTGTTACTGAGGTGATTAAATAACCAGAGCTACATTTTACCCTTGTTTTGTAAGAAAGGTAGTCAAAGTTATTTTCTCCCAGTTTTTAAAGGCAGTGGTATTTATTTGAATTGTGAAGAGCCTAAAGGAATCTCTTTCAGTTAATTGTTTCCCTGAAGTGCAGGTCAACTTGCAGTGCATTTTGCAGAGTTGGTTATATGTAGAGTCTGTCAATGATGAAGACCGTTAAAACACAGCTACTGGAATGAGCAGCTTTGCTTACGGATTTGCTTTAAGATAGTTTGGCTGTATTCAGGGTACATTAGAAGGAAAATTAAGAAAATCTTTGTGGCTTGAGAACAAAATCTGCCAGTGAAATTGGAGAAAGTAGGATGATGTGTGTTGGGGAGAGAGAACACTGTGTTGCCACTGTTACTGCACTGTTTTTCTGTGGAGCTCATGTGGACTTGGGAGATGATTTTCTGATGTGACTGGAGAACATCAAAAGGTCCTTCTCACATTTGAGAAATAATAGTACAACAATTCTAGCAAAGTTTTGGCTTTTCACTACCTCATTTTACATTTTTGAAGAAAGAGCTTCCCGCTGAACAAACACATGTTAGCCTGATAGCATTTTCCTGTATTTGAATTGTGAACAGTCAAATGACTCAAAAAATTTATGTTAAAGCAGATACAGGGTTTTAGCATAGAATATGTGCATACAATAAATCTATTCAGCTAATCAGTCTGCTTCCTTTCACTCCCACCCCCTTGCAGCTGGAAGTTCATCAGCTTCTGCTACTATATCTGGCTTCCTCTTGAGACTTTCTGGGGTAGAGTTAACAGTGGTGGCAGGCATTAATGAACAATGTCCTGATTATATTCTGCGGGTCTGTATAAGTTGTCATTTTCCATTGCTGCTATTTCTTATGGAAAATATGTCATCAGTGTAGTGTGAGCACATTATGTGTGCCGTGCAAAGTTGCGTGCTGCAGGATTTGGTGAAAGCATGTACATCACCATTAAATCACTGTGAGGTATTTTTAGATTTCATGAGTGACCAATTTGGCATTTAGAATGGAAAATTTGTGATAAGGCTTTATTTTCAAAAGTTCTTAGCCAGGATAATGCAGGATGTCTAGACTTCCATTGATAGTTTGTGATTAATTATGCTTTGAGATTCTTTGGCACATGGCAAGACTTTTTTTGAGGTACAGCTGCGGAAGAATTCAGGAAGAAGACAAATTAGATGCTTCCATTTGTAAACTTCATGATAGAATACTTGCAGTTAGATCTACTGGAATCTAACAGCCTGATTAAAAACTTCTATAGCAGTGATTTTTGTTGACCTTTTTTCTGTAAGGGATCATGATGTAGTTTTCAGAACCAGCTGCTGGGCATTTAGAGATACTGGTTAAACATCTGCAGAATCAGTTGGGTTTGGCACTCCTGTGTTCTGGTCGAGCTTCTGATGCTTCCAACAAAATTTCAAGGTCCACTTTATTAAGACATTGGAAAGATTGTAGCACAGATTCTGTAATTGAAGAGTATTTTAGAACTAGTTTTTGTATAATTTTGAAGTGGACTCTAGACTGCAGTTTGTCTAGATGTATTAGATGTAGGCTGTCAGGCTTAGATGATTATTGCTGACAAAAATCCATGCTTAATAGTGCCACCACTTTTACTGCCAACAGCTTTTCTCAGTGGTCAGGAAATACTTAAAGCAATAAGGAGTTTACCTGTGAATGGCATTCTCCAGGTGCTCTGTACTCACTGCTGTGTTGTCCATGTTTGTGACACACAGAAGAATTTCTGAACTGCGTTAATAGGTTTTTCCACTCTTTATCACATGAGCTGTGTCAGCAGAGCTGCAGACACTTGCTGCAGACTCTTAACAGAAGTTACAGCTTGGTATTTTTGGTTGCCTAAGGCAAATTTAGGATGATTGCAAGTATGTTAATGTGAGTCAGATTTTTTCAATCCTGTACAAAGTTTGCCTTCGTGTAGTGAAGGCCTGTGCCAGGTGGGACACTGCTCTGAGGAGACACTGCCTCTTTGGAGAGGTGTTTGGCAGAGGCTCCATCTAAGCACATTGTCAATGAAGTTGGTGTCTGCAGGTGAAGAAATCGCGATTTCCTGTAGGTTTTACTCGTTTAGGAAGTGATAGCTTTTATTGTTACCTTTTTTGTCACTTTGAGGGGTAGCAGAACTAAAACATTGTGTCCTACTCAATTGTTTCCCAGTCAACAAAAATGTTCCCTATTCGAGCATGGCAGGATGAAGTGGAAATCTGAGAAAGAATGTTTATTAATAGGAGCAGTGGGAGCTGGAGGATTTAAAAAGAGATTGAGGGTTGAATGCCAGTTGCTTACATTTTCAGGAAAAATGCTGAATTTTATATGCTATAAGTCAGAAACACTGAGAGTAATAAAACTAAATTACTTAGATCTTTGAAGTTGTATGGATATGATTTTTTTTTCTTGTGAAGTACTTAGCTGAGAAAAATGATTAAATTATTTGAAAATAAAGTACAAAAGATTATGTGTTCAGATTATTTTTCTCTGATCTCTGAAAGGAATGCAGTGATTTTGCCAGTAAGGGGCAGAGAAAACAGCTTAGAAAGGCCAATGTAATATTTTAGCAGATTTGGTTGAAACATTTAGGGCAAGTTTAAATGAAAGAATGTCTTTATTCAAATGAGTTTTTGATCAGAATGCCAGAAGGTCTGCTTGGAGTATGAAAAATCTTTCTTTTTGTACTATATAACTTATGTCTGTACTGACAAGGATTCCAGCAGATGCTGAATGTGCTCTATTTTGGCAGTATGGAGAGCTAGATTTGGTATGAACTGCTGATGGTCTTGTGCCAAGCAAAGAATGAGAGACCAGGGGTTTGACCCTATGGTAAGTGGATCCGTCCAGCAGACTTCTTATCAGTGGGCCAGATAAAAAGCTCTTTTATATCTGGATTAGGGACCTGTCAGGCTAATTGTTTCATGGTGTGGTGGCAACCAGCAATTCACAAAAGCTAAGTATACTCTTTTCTGAGAATCTGAAAATGGTTTGCAGTCTTAAACTGCAAAAAAGCCTTGCTATTTCTCCCTAACAAATCTATGAGTAAATTCCTGACTCTTTTAGTGCCCTTTCAAACTACAGGGCACGTGGCCAACGGGCCTGTTGATGTAATAGGAAGAAACTAGAGCAATTCAAGCCTAAGATAGCCAAGAAGCAAAATATTGTATTATTACCTATAGTGTGGTTCTCTCCAAGTGCTGCAGCTCAGTGGTTTCCATAGCAGGTACTTCTTTGGAGGAGACCGCAGGAATGTCGAAGGCTTACACAACATCGAGGCATCACATTGTGCACAGAATTGTGCATCCTGGAATCAGTCTTGTTTTTGGAGAATGTAAATGCTGCCTGAGCAGTTACTTGATAGATGAGCAGTCCTGTGTGGCACTCTGAGCTGCCTTTGGAGACATTCTTCAGGGAAGGAAAATTGCTTTCAAATCCGGCAGTTGCTCCAGCTCCTTCAGTGTACAACTGATCTTGGAAAATTAATAAATAGAAAGCTTCTGCAGTAAATGCTGTTCTGAAATCTAACTCCGGAGCTGTGTCAGGCAGGGATGGGGCAAGGGGGAAAAATGAACTTTGCCTTGCTTTTTCTGAAAATTGGATTGTGTGCTTTAGAAACAGCTGGCAGTCCTAAGTAACGACTCGTGCTCCCCACTAACAGAGCAGAGCCCTTGCTGCCAGGAGTAGATGTTGCTGGAAATTTGTGACAGAAAGACTGTCTGAGCCCCAACTGTTTTGCTGGAAACACAGTAGGTCTGATGAGCTGTGCCTGTACACTGAGCAGGATTTGGGGGTATCTGGCAGCGACAGCAGGATCTGGGCTCCGGGACCCCCCTGCAGCTGCTCAGTGACATTCCTGTCAATTTTCCATGCTGCTACTCGAAATGGATCTGACAGGAATGTCTGCTACTACTCTGGTGTGTTTGCTTTTCAAGTCTATTTTCCAAGGTCTATCCTAGGAAAAAATGTAGGTGCATGCCAGCCAACCATTTCCTTCTCCCAGTAATTGGGGGTGATGTGGGAAACAGGCGTTTTGTAAGGGTAAAGCTGAAACACACTGCTGCAACTTATTCTTTTTTCCTTCTCATACCATTTCAAAAGCTGAAGGAATCAGTGTTCTTTTTAGCCTCTTCCTCGCCCAGGGTACGATGAATTGGTCTCTGCTTTCAGAAGGAGTTGCCACATCCTTGGTCTGAGATTCTTGGATTCTGCAGCTGAAAGAAGTTTAGATTGGCAGCAGGACATCTGTGGTTAGTCCAGTTGTTCACAGGGACTTCGGGAGTTGTGTGCCACTGGGAGATGGAGTGTCCTTGCTTTCCTTTTCATCCTCACATACTCCTTGGGATTGTGAGGAGAAAGAGTCCTGTCTCCTGTCAATAGTTTAAACTTTGCCTCACACTCCGCAGAGTTGCCAGGAATCATCCCAAACCCTCTAAAGTGAACACAGAGCCAAATCTTGATCAGTGGCAGCAGTAGTTCACCAACCCAGTTTCCCAATCTGTAGGGGCTCCCACTTGTTTGACCTGTTTTCTGTCAGCAGGTCACTCTCCCATGCCGGTCAAATGAGTTGTTTAAAGCTGAAGTGTTTTTTAATTCCTGTCAGTACTTCCTGTATGTTTGGCTCGATCAGAAGTGAACTGTGCAGTTACAGAAACTGGTTGTGGGACCATCCAGCCCCTTTGCATCCAGTTCTTTGGATAATTCTGTGTAGTAACACAGTATGCTTTTGCTGAGCAAAATCATAAATGCCTTAAGTTAAAAGGTGCATCCTGCTCTTAATATGTGGCATAGAAGATCTTACTCTTGGAAAGCTATTTCACCTACACGTTTAAATTTCAGAATTTTTTCTTCTTGCTGCAGGCAAGCAAAATCCACTGCTCTTTTGCTGCCATTTCATTGTGCTGTAGTGAATGAAAAGGGTTTCAGTTAGAGACATGATATCTCTAATGTGCCACTCAGCAGTGCTGTGCACAGCTGGCAGGGGGATCTGTTCCTTTCACCTCCTAGGCAGTGTTGAGGGGGCACCCTGATTTTTTTCCCAAGACTCCCACTTAAAATGTGGCTGTTGTTCTGCATTGCAAGTGGATCTGTTAAGTGCTCTCAGCTGTTACCCATGGCCTCTCCTGGCATTATTGTGGGATCATTCTCTTGCTCAGGGGTGCTAAAATTTTTTGTGACCTGGATCTCGCCATGAAATTGTACAAAAGAAATTCAGAATCTATAGACTTTCACTGTATAAAGACTAAATTTGGGTCAGTGCATACTGTAATGTAGTATACTATAAGCAAAGGCTTTCAAATGCAAACATCAGAGAAAATGTATTTGATTTCAGCTCTAGCACTACATAAGCTCCCCATTTGTTTCTCTAGTTTTGCACATATGGATGCTCCACAGAGAGAAGATTATTACTGAGCTCTCCCAAAATCATTTATCTGTGAGACTCTGCCTTGCAGCATACATATGGAGGAGGGGAAAAAATAATTTGTTTCTGTTTGACAGTATTTTGTTGATCTGATGCAGTGTAAAGGAAAGGCTTGAGGCCTCTTATTTTTGGAGGGATGATGCCTGTATTTATAGTGATGGTATTACTATACAAAACTGATTCTGATCACCCCTCCCCGTTATTTGCTGTGCAGAAAAAAAAAATCAAATGCAGTCATTTTGTTAAAAAGCTGAAAGCAGAGTAAGAAAATTTTAAGGCAATATAAATGCCCCACTGTGCCTAAAAGAGCAGGACAAGGCAAGACTGTGCATTTTTACTTACAGTGCTTGGCACTGCCCTGCATTGCATTTGTCCCACATTACTTGGATGTTACTGTTTTCCGTGTTGAAAGAGGACTGTGATGTTGGGATGTGATAGTGTGACAGTGTGTGGCTGTAACACTGAAATCAGAGTGATGATTCACCAGAATTCCTGAATAGTAACTGGGAGCTGATGCTGATGAAGGCACACGTTATAGTGGATAGTATCTCCTGTATCTGTGCTAATCTGTTCATAGCCCTTTCCAGAACACTGCAGTGTGGCCAGCAGCTCCCTTTTTAATTTCCACATTAGCTAGCATAAAATTTTTCTGCACTTCTTAAATATGCATGGCCATGCATATTTTAACACTTTATATTATTAATGCAAGTATTAATGTATTTGGGTAAGAGACTTAGAATGTTAAGTTAAACTGAGCTTTCTTTTCATATTCAGTAATTTGTATTTACATATTTTAGAAAGAAAAGTTGGCCTAGAAGCATCTTCTGAATCTTGAAGCAAGAGTAGAGCGACTTCAAAGGAAAAATGCTTCTAAAAGGAAATCCATGCTTATCTATTTTTAATATCAGGTTGAACTACTTTTAGGATGTAGAGAATACAGCCTGTACGGGTGGGGTTTTAGGGCCGAGCTCAGCTGGTTTTAGGGCTGGCTGATGCTCAGGGGTTGCTGTCCCCTGTACCTCCCTGCTGCCAGGGGCTTCTGCTGTGCCTGTTGCATTGTCGTGGGCAATTTTGGGGTCTCTTGGTGAAACCATTTGTCCTGCTAAACTGGGGCAAAAACAAACCCAGAAAAAAACACGATCCGGGCATAAAGTAGCAGAGCAGTACAGGATCATACAGGGAGCTGGTACCAACCCCATTACCTGTCCCAGAGCTTGTCCCTGGGTGGTTTGTGTTTTTTCTCCCCAAGTGATGCTCCTTTATTTGCTTAAAAGTGGTTCTTTTATTTAGCTGTTGCAAAACACTTGGTCTCCTAATGGAAATACATAAAATGGTGAAATAAAACACATTATTGAAGTAAAGGAGGTGAACGTAATGTAATTGTGACCCTCAGTCCTGCCTATTCCCGAAAACAACAGGGCATCGACAGTAAAAAAGAAATACTCATTAACTGAAACACGCCCTGCTTTCTAATGGCCAGTATCTGTGGCAGTGGCCTAATTAGGAGCTAAAAAGCAAGGGAGGCGCCTCTCGGGTTTCTGTGGGCACATCTGTGTGCGAGGTGAAGATGTGGAAGTTGCTGTAAAGCACCTCTTTGTGCTGTGGTGCCGTTAAGAAGGGCAGCTCATCGCCAGCAGCGAGGATTAGCAGCTCATGCGAGAGCTTCGGGGAGCCTTTATCCTCCCTCCTTCCCCGCACAGCTGTTGTTGCTCGTGTTCTCTACACGCACAGTTTGTAAAGACACACATGCTGCTGTTGCTCCTGCCGCTGCCAACTCCTCTTGCCTTTGTACTCCACAGACAGCAGCGAATTTGCAGGTACCGTGGCAGGGCCCCGCCTCGTGTGACACCTGAAATCAGATGGTTTTTGGGAGGCAGGTTAAAATGTGTGCATTGGGGTTTTTTCCCTTCCCTCCAGATCGGGGTTATCTCGACCCTGATTTTGCACAATTTTGCAACTACCTACTTTCTGCTTGGCTGGAGATGTTAACACTAATTGAATTATGTATGGCTATTTCTGACCAGGACAAAAACATAATCTTGCCTTGTTTGAAGTCATTCTTATGGATTATAATAAATACTGTTTGTTTTTTTTTTTTTTTTTTACAAGAGATGATTTCACACTTGGTGGTGCAGTTAACGCTGCTGGACCTTTTCTGTCTAGAATAAAAATGTAGTTCATATTTCCAATTTTTTATGCTTTTGTTTGTTCTTAAAAAAACCCCGCACAATTGCGCATCACTGATATAATAAATCTGCTTTGCAGTGGAAGTAAAAGAAAAAAAATCTCAAAGGTTTAGCAGGTCACAAGGAAACTATTTCCTCTAAATTCCTGAAAATGTGTTTTTATGTGTTAATAGGATTAATATTGTTAGAGTTGCCCACCCCATATTACTAGAAGGCCAAAAGGATAATATCTTAACTAGAACTTGCCTGCAAAGTATCTCCTTATCCTAGAGTGAAAAATGTTTTCAGGAACATCTTGTGATGGTGTGGTTTCCAGAACTAAACAATGAGGAGGACGGGTGTGCGTTGGAGGTTCTCCTCGGGGTTTGGCCACTAATGTGCTTTCTGGCCGCAGAGTCCCTCGTGATTGAAAACTCCAAATAACTCTGCAAGCCATGAATTCTGCCCTAAATTCCTCATACCACCAACTGGTAATTTTCTTGTGTGTGAAAGGATATTGTGTAGAGGATTATTTCCCCTCTTAATGAAAGTGTGATTGTGCTCCTATGCTGGAACATGCTCGGCAGTGACTTAATAGCAAAGATTCATGAATAAGGGAGTTAAAAAGAAGGAAGCAACCAAATCCAGCTGGTTTTACTGATTGAATTTAGTGCAGATGTAGTTTGTTTCTGCACGGTGAAGTGAATCTCTTCAGAAGGATGTCCTCCTACGAAAACTTGTATGGAATTTTTAATAGCCACAAGTGGTCACAGCATTGTTTATACATCTTCTCTGAAAGCTGGAAAATGTTCCTATAATTAAGTTTAAAAAACAAGGGAGCATGTAGGGGGAAAGGAAGAGAGATAGCCTGAGAATATCCGTTGAGGCAAATGTCCTGAGACAATCAGATTTGTTCTCAGAGATGGATGTATGTTATTTTAAAGGCCAGAAGAAACATGTCTCTCCATTTTGTGTATGGGCGAGGACAAGTTTGTTTAGTTTTAAGCCTTGCATTGTGTAAATATCTTTACACTTGCAAGATGTTTCAACTGCAGCAAAATTAAATTCCATCTAATTGTTCTTTACTTGGAATGCAAATACTGAGGACCACCAATTTGGGACTGACACACAAGAAGGAAAATATTTATCCTTATGAAACCAGAAAGTTAGTTGGGCAATGACTGTCAGGCAGTTGTGTTGCTTCATAAGTAGGGTTACAGAATGAGTGTTTTGTCTGTCGTTAGATACTGTTAGATGTTTGCTTTCTGCTGGCTGTGGAGGTTTTACTGTGTCCTCTTGAGAGACTGAACTCTGGAGTCAGTTGAAGGGGTTGGGTGACGTTGCTTTGGCTGGTGACTGACAATCAAAAGGCTGAAGTGAAGTTAAACTTGGGAGTTTTGGTTCGTATAATACCATTGGAGACCTGGAAAATATTAAATTTTACTGCTGAAAAAGGTGAAGATATCAGGGCTTGGAAAGTACTAGATTTGTCTTCTATTATGGGATTTGCTTCTAGTTTTCACTGACCTGTGGGAGTTTTCTTTGCCAGCTGATCTGTTGCAGTTTTTTCTCAATCTGTAAAAGCATTTTTTTTTAGGTGGCTTGCTCAAAAATGCTCGATATTGAGAGCTGTGGGGTAGTGCTCTTCTTTGGATAGTACTTGGGCTGTCCATAGTGGAAAATTGTTTAACAAAGTGGTATCCCAACTGGTGGACAATACACCGATTTCTGTGGGGAGCTGGAGTTTGGTTTTGTTTTCCCCATAGACATTATAGTAAACAGACCTGTATCAAAAGTGTGTGTTCCAGTAAGTTTTTGTTTACAGGATATTTATATAAGTACATTTAGATCAGTTCAGTAATTGAACTCTTCAGGTCACATTAGAATATATTAAACATTTTGCTGGGTTTTTTTTCTGTTTGTAGATTGTGGTGTGTTTTTGTTTCTTTTTCCTTGGCCAAGAATATAATCTGTACTTTCAACAACTTTGTTCCTTGTGAATAAAATATCAGTAGGTATATTGACTTTCGGTTTGGTAGTAGTTGAAGTTTTAGAAAAAGGAAACACTCTCCTTGTAAGTGAAAAGTTTTTCACAGAAATGACTTACTTAAGCACATTGTCTTTATTTAAAGATTGGAAGATATAATGAAAGGATGCTGCAGCTGCAGTTTGTTCACTGTCCTGAAATGCTTTTGTTCTTTTTTAGTATTTAAATGTTCATGCTAACTCCTCCCATCCTGTCTACTTTGTGTTTAGATTGGTGAAACACCAAAAAAATAGAAATGACTCAGACAGGACAGCTCCAAAATTTGTTTTACAGAACAAATATGTGCTCTGTGAGCTCTTCCGTGCGGAGGATTACATAAACACAAGGTTGAAACAGCAAAAGTGTTCTTGCTGCTGGAAGCCAAAGGGTGGCTTATGGAAGGGGTCTCCCCAGTCCTTGCCATGGACCTGCAATATTTGTATAGGACTGTAAAGATGTTTTAATGCACATTGTCCTTCAGTGTTAATATTTCAAAAGCCTTCACTGAAATGCAGAAATACTGTCAATTTTTTTTTTAAGACACAGAGTCCAAACAACAGGGGCAATGGATGTAAAGTCACGTAGCCTCCTGAGCAAACACCTTCAGCCTCGGCAGTTCCCGGCTGGAATGCCATGTGTAGTCTTTAAAGAACCTTTTTTTCAGTGCATTCATTTTCCCCCTGGTGTTTTTTCTCCCAGCATGAGCACAGCGCTGGAGAAGGGAAGCAGTGATGGGACACAAGGATGAGAATAAGGCAAACATCTTCACACAGGTCCCTGTATGGTGGCTGCAGGACAGGGCTCTGAGGAGTCATCCTGACAGGTCATCCCTTCTCTGTGCTGCGAGTGTGAATGGAAGGAAAATATTGTCTATACCAATAGTTTCTGGAAGCTGAGCAGTACTGTAACTCCCACTCAGTTTTATAGCCTGATTCTTCTGTTCTTATCAAAAGACACTGGAATCTTTTAGCTCTGATATTAATACCATTATTTAAAGATGTTGCATTAATGTGCAGTTTTATCTAAGTGCCCTGCAAGTGCAGAATCTTCCAGCAGACGTCTTGTATCTGGCAGATAGGTACTTGATGTTATTTCCTAATGCAGAAGGCAGTCTGACTCCATTTAGTTTATTCCCTTTTTGTCTAACAGCAGCATTAATTACACTGGGAGGGTTGTCTGGGCTGCAGCTGTGATCAGAGGAGAGGAAAACACAGCAGACAGTCTCTGGGTGTTACAGGAAAAGGACTGAGGTGTTTGATTTCTTTTTTTTTTTTTTTTCTGGGTTGCTTGAGCGTAGAAAACTGTCACAATTTCATGTTGATTCCAAAAAGCAATTTCACTTGTTACAGATATTCCAAACCTGTCCCAAGGAGCCTTAACAGCACGGTAGAGTAATGGAGAAGAAACTGCAGTGCCACTCACTGATGTGCAGCTTTGGGAAGGGCTAATCCAGAGGTTTTGTAACTCAGCTTGAAGAAAAAGCAAGCACCATCTATCAGTCATAAATATTTAATGGTTAAAATAATTTTCTGTTTGGATTCTGATTAGTATTTTCAGTTGCCAGTTGAGAGTTACCAAAATGTCTTGCTGTGGCAAAAAGTTAAAAAATGAAGAACTCTTACTAATACTGGTACTGCAAAACGTTAATGTAATTTCACCTACAATACTGCAAAAATGCATTAAGGATATCAGAATGTGCTTCCTAGCTTAGAGAGTGATTGATTAAATACAGTTTGCCTTTTTTATAATCAACATTGGGTAACAGTCTCAATGGGTTTTTGTTGTCAGTCCTCAGTTGACTAGTTGGAATATTTGTGGTGTGTGTATGTACATAGCGTGTGTATAGTCACAAAATCCCTTGAGCTTTGATGTTTTCAGATCTTAGAATATACGTGTAATACAAAGATGTGATGTAGGAATGTGTATTTATAAGGTTTGATGTGAAAAGAATCTTAGCACTGTTTGCATGCAAAGAATTTTTAGGAGTGGGTGGATTTCTGATGAGATGAGAAGAAAAAGCAGGTAAACATGCTGAAGTCTGGTATTCGTTCAACAGAAGACTGTCATTTCCTAAACTGGAAGTAATTTAATCATGTTTGTATCTGGAGTAGTTAAATGAGATCATTTGCCATAATTACTTCATGTCTAACAAGGTCTGTCGCCATTTGGATTTTATGTTATGATTCGGGCCCTAAAAGGGAAAGGAGCTTAACCACTGGATGTTGAAATAATCAATATATTTCATTTTTAAGTTTTGAACAGAGGCTGTGTTTCAAATGTGGGTTTAAAACTCTGCTCTCAAGCTGAACCCTTTTTTTTGTAGTCCTCTTGCTACAGCCTGTTAAATATGTATAGGACATAAAGCAGTGGCTTTGGCCATCCCAAATGACTTCACTTGTTGTGTGTTGCTGTTGGGACAGAACCATTTAAATACCTTATTAATTATTTTTGTTGTTCCATCTTACTGAGCTGGAAGGAAAAGCTGTTCTATAATTAACGAGCTATTTCCAAGAAAGCATTAAAACTGTTATTGTCGGATCATTGCACAGGAGGTGAATATTTGTGGTTGGTGTCTAGTGCTGTAGAAAGGAGCAGGAGAAAACTCTGGCCAAAGAAGCTTCTTGCTGGGGAACATCTGATGGCTCAAGAAAAGCAAAGGTTTTGTGCAAATAACTTTTGGTGTTTGAACTCAGCACCGGGATACACGTCTTGTGTATAGTGCTGGATATTCTTTGACTTTTTAGTCTGAGAGACAGTCATGCCTTTTGAGTCATAATTCATTTACATGAAGAATTTTGGTGTGTTACTGGTATAATAGGAATTATATCGGACTTGAATTTGGCAATTAAGCTGTAGAGCCAAATCTCAGCACATTGTATGATAACAAGATTCCTTTCACTGTCTGTGTGTCTGTCTTTTGAAAGATAGATTGTGTCCATAGTCATTCATTCAATTACCTAAGACTTTTGTAAAGCACATTACCAATAAATTACGTTTGGGTTTCATTTGTGGGTTTGTTTGTTTGTTTTGGTTTGTGTTCTTTTCCTGATAATGATCCCAGCTAAAAGAAAAATAAATGTTCTGATGATCCATCTAAACTTACTTTTCTTAATCAGTTTATTAAGTTTTCTATGATGAGGTATGTTTGCAAATGCTCAAAATCTGCTCATTTTGCTCTGTTCCAGTGCCTGATGACCTCTCCATAGAAGAAAGAGAAGAGCTTTTAAATATTCGTCGAAGGAAAAAAGAACTGATTGATGATATTGAGGTAATTGATTTTTCTGTAGAGAACCTTGGAAGACTTCTTCAGTACATTAAGTTACAGTACTAGATAGGAATTACAAGTAATGGTTTTAAAAGCATATAAATGGCTTAAGCTAAATATTACTAATAGTGACTATGATTTTTGTGTCACATATATGTGTGCTTTTACAAATGGCAACTCCTGAATTGATATATTTACAGATTTTTTTGTGTAACCAATAACTCCTTAAACAGCAGATTTGCGTCTAGAATAGGAGTGAGAAATCTGGGTAAAGAAATCATAAAATAGCTATTTGATCTTGGTGCTCTGACATAAGCACACGCTGGGAGTTCAGATTCATGTGTTTAACAGTCATTCAATTGGGGTAAAATACTTAAATATCTAAGGAAGCCCTAAGATTCATCACTTTTCTTCAGGTAACTAGCAAATGTTAGAAAATAAACCCTAACTGATCATATTATTATATGATTGATGATTTCAAAAGGTGTTTTAATGTGAGTTAATGTGTTGTCCTTCCTTCTTTTGACAGAGATTAAAATTTGAAATTGCTGAGGTTATGACTGAAATTGATAATCTGACTAGTGTAGAAGAAAGGTAAGTAGTGCCAACATCTGGACCTGATTAAGACCTTGGAGCAGGTCTTCCAGGAATAGCAAAAAAAATTAGCTTTCTCATGCTAAACAAACATTGGATCACCTTTATTTAGTCTGTTATAAAGTCTCTAAAGCCTGACTTTATCCTGTTCAGGTGTGTCATTCATTTGGATAGATAATATGTTGGATAGAGTGTAATATTTTAGACTGTCCAGTTGATCAGGACATAGTTCTCTGAAGCTGCAATTGTTTGAAGGAATTGAAAATAGTAATGTAATTTCCCCCCTTTATAACAAGTAAGTGTCTTGTTTTTGTCATAGAAGAAACAAAGTAGACAAAAATACAAATTAAAAAGTTATCTAGAAGTTGTTGTTTTAGTAAAAGAGCAACTGATAACAGCTTGTTTTTTCTTCTTTTCCTCCATACGTAGCAAAACTACACAAAGAAATAAGCAAATAGCCATGGGAAGGAAGAAATTCAACATGGACCCTAAGAAGGTACAGCATTTTTTTTTCCCCACTTGTCAGGAATCACTTTTTGCTTGTAATACTATCTGTGACAAATCCATTCAAGTTTTTCTTAAGAGCCATTTCTGATAGTATAAGTTCTCAGGCCTTATTGGCACATCCTGTAACACACTGAGCAGAGGGTTAAATTGGGAGCAGTCATCGAGTCATTTGCCGGTCGTGCGCTTTTTACACTTCAGCAAACCTTTTCTGATAATGGAGATTTACTTATCAACAGTCAAATATACCAGGTAGTGATTGAGCTGGCTTGCTTTGTACCTGATAGAGGTGTTCTCCCTTGATACGTCAAATAGAATTAAAAAAAAATAATTTGCTGTTTGGTTATTAGTGAGGCCATACATTTTTTTTTAATGCTCTCCTATTTTTGTCTTCCAAAACACCTTTTACCATGGTTTTTTAATTTGTTCTCCTGCAGACTGTATCTGCATATCTAAATTCTGTTTGTGAAAAAGGCATGTATTAACACCTGTGTGTTTATCTATGTATATACATATGGCTGTGTACCCATCTGACTTGTACAAACCCCTGCAGGCAGGAACTCGGTTACTAGTTTCAAGAAGTCTGTTGTGCATTTACCCAAGAAATAAAAAGTAGTTCATTTCTCCGGAGTGCCTCAATGTTTCTTAAATAATTGCTAATTTTCTGGAAAATCTGGGGATCTGCACATTTTCCTACAGACCCTCCTGATGCATTTAAAAGAGCTGCTTTGACGTATTTGACTTCTGGCCTTTACTCTTTACTTTTCACTTTCCATCTTCTTTTCTTTGTTTTATTGTCTTCTGTTGTTTGAGATTCCGTTTTGACTTTGTCTTTTTGGAAATCATTTAACATTTGTTTCCCTGTGTCCTTGACATGTTTTCTTTCTAATGGTATAGAATTCAGTTACATTTTGGTGGCTTTTCTGAAATGTTCCAAGTACAGCGATGGCTTCTGTTCTTCAGAATGTTTTCAGTTTGCCAGAAACTCTCAAGTATTTTATAAAGAGCTCTTTTCAAAGTGCTGGCCTTGTCTTTTATTTTTGTTTTCCACTTTGTTGACTGCCTGACTTCTGTTGAGGGCAGAACACCCCCAAATATCCTGGTGGTTTGTTGTCCTCCAGCTCTCTCACAGCCTAGAAGTTTGTGGCAAAGTCACAGGGTGATGTCAGATGCTTCCATTCCAGCGTTAACTATTTTCTGTTACTGTTCTCGCTGGCTGAAATTATTTCTATAAATAGATGCTGTGGCCACATTGCTACTGTAACATAATTTAAATGTGGTGAACAGAGTAGTAATTTCTTAATAATGTCTGTGGATCAGTGGTGGCCTGCAGGAGCTGGGTCATGGTGCTGTTTGCAGCTGCTACTTTAAGTTAGAGACAAAATGTAAGTCCTGATGTTGGGAGAACTCACTCGGGTTCATTGTGAAGAGGATATTTTTCATTTATAAATTGGAGGGAAAGATGGTCTCTGGAGTTAGGAATGCCAAAGAACTGGGGTAATGATACTTGTGCTGAATTCACCAGGTTTTCTCCTTTAAAACCAAGCAACAGCGTTCTCATGTTTTCATATTAGCAGGAACACGGTGAGGTGACTTTCTTTTACCACTTGCTATTTGAAGATCTTCACACGTTCTGGTGCGTGTGTAGAGCAGTTCTCCCTTTCCCCCTCTGAAAGCAGCTGTGTTTGGTGCAGTTCCCTGATGTAGTATCACACCCTTTGGATTTGGGTTTGCTCAGCTCGTGTGGGATGGGCTGCCATGGTAAAGTTTGTAAAACACTTCAAGAATCCCTGTGCAGAGACATAAAGCTGCGCTCAAAATGTGCAGCACTGAAGTCAGTACTGCCTGTGCCGAGCCCAGGAAGTGAAGTCTCTGTGGCAAAGGCGGGGTTTAAAAAGCTGCAAGATTTGTAATTAAGTTACCGTGAAAGCGATGAAACTCAAAGCAGATTTCGTTGCATTGACTTAAATCTATGCAATATTTGTAGTGAACGTTGAATATTTCTGTAGGCACGAGTTTTGTGTGGGGAAGTTAAACTAGTGCAGCTGTCTCTTGTCTCCTGTCAGTCTAGGGAACAAAATTTGCATCAAGACAAAAGATAGCGTAGGAGGTGATGGGGGCTTGGCTGGCCTATTTTGCCATTTATTCCAGACGCTGGAGTTGTTGTCCCAGACAGATTCCTTTTCATGTCTGTTTGACTTCTGGTTCTTTAACATCTTAAGAATAATTTAAAAAAAAAAAAAAAAAATTGATTTTTGCAGTAAGTTAAAAGTCACTACTTTTGTGCACAGAAATTTGTTTTCAGTGCTTCAGGTCGTGTCCATTATCAGTAACTTGTACAACTTTAAGAAAACTATTCAGGTCAGTCTATTTATACTAAGCGTGAATAATATGGTCCAGGTGTTGGACAAGGGAATCTGCTCTTCTTGATGTTGTTACAGGAAGGGTTCTCTGTTGGTTGACAGAGCTTTTTTGGATAACTTGGTATGGGAAGAACCACTATGTTCTGTAGTCAAATATTCTATAAATATTTAGTTATCAAATAAGCTTTGTAGGGATCAATTTCAAGGGAAGCTCAGCTATTTCTGCTTCAAGATAAAATAGATTCTTTGCAAAGAAATCATGTCTGTTGTGAAATGACTTATCAAAATATTCAGTTGTCAGAGTAGCAGCCTGGCATTGAAATTTTCAGATGATGATAAAATTGTTTTGAGAGAATTGCATTCCAGACTTTCTAAAGAAAGCTTCAAGCTTTATAACATCGTGGTCCGTTTTCTTTGATAAATTAGGTCAGAAAATTGACTTTTTTTTTTTGTGAGGCAGGTAATCATTTCATCATAAAAAGCTAGAATTAGCCAAACAGAAAGATAATTACTTTTTTGAATGTTGCCCATACTATGTCAAAAAATAATGGAATTTTGTCAGTTGTAATGAAATAAAAAAGAAATATATTCCACTTGCAGAAATTGGAAAAATTCTGATAATATTGTAGCAGAATATATTAGTAATAATCTATTAACCTCTTTTGTACATATTTGAAATAGAAGACATTAAGGTTCCTTACAGTTCCCATTTCTACTTTTCACTAGCATGCTGTTAACAGTTTTAAGAAATCAGCAGGAATAGCAACATCTTTGGGGGAGGAAAGAAGTTGATTCTCTCTGCATGACCTGCTGAGTGTTGGCACAACATCCCTTCCATCCTTTACATAATCTTTATATAACCCTTAGTCTCCTTTCTTTGCCGCTTTGCAGAAAGTTTGCAGGGCGTGCCAGGTGTAGGGCAGTGATTTATGGAGGGCCAGAAGTGAGTCCAGGGGCTTTGTCAAGTTCCCTCTGAGGGACAGGGTAAGACTCTCCCCCTGCCTCCCCTAGAAGCTCCGTGGTAGAAGCTTGGCTGGTTCCCGAGCAGCCTGTGACTAGTGTAGCTCCAGTCCTTTGTGAATAGTTAATCCCAGCCCAGCCAGAACCCACTGATAGTCCCAGTGTCAGCAGAAACTCCTTTAAACCAGTTTCGGTATCTTCAGCTGCAACTTCTACGGCAAGTAGTGGCTTGATGTATTGGGTTGCAGTTTGTAGATTATACCAGATGCTTTATTTTGTGTCATGGTGGTAATTAAGTTGTTTCCACGTACCTCTTCATTATATGATTTTGCAGATTACGTCTCTGCAGACATTTCTGCAAGGGCCAGCTCACACATTAATTCCAAAGAGCAACACGGAATTGTTAGTCGATTAATATTTGGTCTTTCTGTTGTTGAGGGATTCAAACTGCCACCCAGTACTTCTAGCCTTAAAATTGTGTTCTGATTTTCATCTTTAAACCAGTACTATATGCTGCTTATATAACTGAAAAACATTTGTTTGCCGTTTCATTTAAAAACATAAAAATCTGTAGGTTAATGTAATTCTTAATGTGCTACTTATGTGTCTGTATAATTACATCAATACCAAATGTTATGAGTGATATTTACATAAATGCTTGTGGAAGAAAACATAACATTCCTTTTCCTCTGGAATTGTTCCTCCTAGGGAATACAGTTCCTGATAGAAAATGACCTCCTGCAAAACACTGCAGAAGACATTGCACAGTTCCTTTATAAAGGAGAAGGATTAAATAAAACGGTAATTGGAGATTACCTCGGTGAAAGGTAAAAGAGAAATGTTGGAACTTTGTTCTTGAGTGTACAAAGCATATGTACAGGCTTTGGGTAGTTACCTTCCCCTTCACAGGCTGCATGAGAGAGCTACTCAGCTACTCTATAGGAGCTACAGCGGGATGTGAAACTGCTACAGCATTGTGATAGGGCTTTTTTCCTCTTAGGTTGTTGTTTTTAAATGGGTACATTGTGGGATGATACTTAATTAACTGTAATTTCTTATTTTGAGAAACCCTGAAGTTTGGCTATAGTGCAGAATTAACACCGTAAGCTTTTGGAATGTCTGAGAGTTGTATTGCAACAGTTCTGGTAACTCTTGGTGCTGTGTCCAGAGAAGAGCGATGATTTACAATCAGTAATAATCAGACAGTAAAGAAATTACTTACTGAAAGGGGTAGTCCCTGAGACAATAGTTGTTATCAGGTTTTAGTGTTGTCATCTTCCCTGCACAGAGACTTCCCGTGAGTCAGTAGGTGTCTCAAAGGGCAGCTGCACCGGATCTTTATCAATCCTACTACAATAAACATGCAACATGTATATTAATGCAACTGTTGCAAAACACAGCCAGGATGCAAATTGCTTCCATTGCTGTGCAACCCAGGAATTGATTTTGGAAAAGGCAGCCGAGAGACAAGCAGTGCAGGGTGGGTTGGAGTGTGTGTGTGTGTGACGTGCTGGCACATGTTCAGGTGCCAGTTGTGGAGGTTTAGCAGTTGACTCATTTAGGATAAACTCCTGTGGGGATGTGTTCTGGCAGATCCCTTTTTGAGACACCCCAGTCTGCTTTACAGCATCAACAGCTGGGTTTGTGCTCAGCAATTTCCTCCTGACATTTAGGTTTAATGGGAGTTTTTACTGTCATACGTATCTTTTGAAAAGAGATCTTCACTATGGAGTCTCTTTACAGAATATGTAGACATGTCAACAGTTTTTATACAACAGAACTGTGTTGCTTCTCTTGAATATTTGGGCAGTCAGTATTATAAAATCACTTAGATGTTAATATCTGTAATTGCAAAACTATAACAAGGCCTGTATAAAGCAGTCTGTGTTCTCTTCTGAGAGCTGCACCTTGGTATCATCTTCTGAAACACTTCCAGTTTTTCTAGCCGTATTCCCAGAACCCTGTGCTCGTGCAGAAAAGTCTTGCCAGTATGTCCAAGCTCACTGGAATCATTAATAGTATTCATGTCATTTATTTTTCCTTTGAATGGGTGCACATTTAAAATTTAAAAAGTTATTGCTCGTTCTGCTGCTTCCCTGGCAGGGATGGTGGACAGCACTGTGGTCTAATCTGACAACACGGGGCAAGCTTCTTTAACACTGAGTATCTATAGAGAGAAATACGCAATTCAGTTTTATCTTCTGACTTTTTCAAGACTTACATACTGGCAAATGTAGTGGTCACACTGAATAGCAAATCCAACCAGGGTATTTTGTATAGATCTATGAACTGGAGGATGAGGTCTTGGGAGAAATGAAAAAAATTGACACACTGCTCGTATTTTGCCACAAGGCAGAAGCAGTCTGTCCATTTTAAGGAGCAGTTGAAATCAAAAAGAAATTTTAGAATTAACTTCTGCTTTAAAAGGAGCTTTTATTCAATGTATCCAGTCAGTCTACATAAATTAGTTTTTTGTGTGTTTCTTCATTTCTGTGAAGGGTGGAATATTAACATGGTAATGGGAAAGCAAATGGTATTCCTTTCTATTTTTTTTTTCTCTTCACATATATGAATTAGTAAGAGGGGGGCAGTGAAGAGATGACAATCTGATTATCAGGAATGTGTATGGAAATTTCAAGGTAGCAGTGTCTGGAGTGGGGAATTGGTCCATCATACTCTGCTGAACTGCAACATTAATTTCCTAGAATCCTGATAATTTTTATTCATGTTTCACTGAAAAGAATGTATTAAGCCTTTAGGTCCTGGGGTGAAATAAATACCCTGAGATAAAATAAAATGCGACAATTGAGGTGTCTTAAGCTTCTAGTTTTGCCTTTGTGACTCCCTCAGAAACAGGCCATCAGGTGATTTGTGCTGTGTGAATGGCACAGCATATTAGAGATGAGCTTTTGCTGAGTTACACACTAACTTTTGTCAAGGCATTTGGAGTCTGAGGATGTTCTCTTTGACTTTGCCACTCCCTCTTGGGGGCCCATCATGAATTACTTCTGCATTCTAGCTAAATATAGCTGAAGACAAGACCAGGGTAGTCAACAGAATGAAATATTTGTATGACATTCTGCCATAAAGAGATATATTTTAAATTACTGACTTTTATAGTCTCATACCACTCAGCAAACTGAAAAAAAGTGAATGGTAAAATGGAATGAGATAACACCTAAAAAGTTACAATAAATAAGGGATGAATTACATCCTATGAAAGATTTAAGATTTATTTCTCTGTGGGTAAGTCTTCACTTATATTTTTCAGTGGCTTCCTAGACCTTTCATGTTATTTGGCTCGTGTCCTTGGAGGTGTACCGAGCACAAGTATCACAAACACATAAACAAAATCAGTATTTTGCTCAGTAGCACCCCTGTGGATGCTCTCTTTTGTTACACTGTGATGCCGCTTCACTGGAAAGCAGTGGCACAGTTGGATTGTGCATTGCGAAATTTGATGAGAATGGCTTTGATTTGCTTGGCAGAGCTGGTGTGTTTTTCTGTAAACAATGTGGGAACATCCTAGTGAATGAATAGTTGGCTTAAAGGTATTTGCTGGTGAGTGTTACAGGTTAGTCTGACTATGCAGTTAGTCAGTAATGCAACAGATAATTCTTGGGGGTGCACACCTTTCTATTTTCGGGTGGAGGCTGATATGCAACATTCTGTCTTGGTGATGTATTTAAAGCACACCCTGAGGATTAGAAGCCTTTATGCTTCTGGCATATGAACTCAGTGATGGTGCAGGCTGAATTCTGTCTGCATCCAAGTAGTTTTGTGTTCATTAATGTTTAAATGTTACTTTTGCATTTAAACACCTTTGTATCAAGCAAAGCATCATTTGACTCGTGATTTACGTAGAAATGTAAAAGAAGGGTTGAGAGGAAGCTCATTCAAAACCTACTCTGATTTTAATAAACTTTCACTGTAACAGTTTTTGAGAGTGGAATAAGAATACAGTACATACAAAGTAGTTCTTCTCAAAAGCTGTTCTTTTTCTTGGATACAATCAGTCGAAGCGTTTTTGTTTCTTATCTTTGCACGTAAATTAAGATACTGCTTTAATATTTTCTGTTCTTAGAGGGAAAAAGGGGAGTTTGTTTTTCATGTGCTTTATGGAGATAGAAATTAATTTTCCATTGACCATTGTTTAAGAGTTCATGACACAATGATTGAATTCTTTCTGCAAAAGCATTTATCAAATACATTTGTCAGGCATCATCCTATATCAAGGCAGGTGCGGTAATAATAAATGTGAGGCAAAGAAAGCCAGGCCATTTTGGGGTAATTCAAATAAGCAGTTCTAAAATCAGTTTCAGTGCACTGCCTCTTATTGACCTACCAGCAAAAATGGGCAAAATACTAGTGTTAAATATTAAAATACCTCTCAAATAAATGTGTAGACTATTTCTGAGGACTTGATTTGATCAGTATGACTGTTGATTTCCTTGCTTATTCTCGGAAGCAAATAGAGGTAGTAAGTCTTTAAAGTTCAGAATTGTAATTGTCTCTTTCCTTTTTTGTTTTTCATAGAGATGAATTTAATATTAAAGTTCTTCAGGCTTTTGTTGAACTCCATGAGTTCGCTGATCTCAATCTTGTACAAGCCTTAAGGTGAGTAAATTCTTTCTGGTTTTTGACCTGAGCTTCCTTTATCAAAGTGCATGTTCATGTGAGTCACTGTGTTGATTTATTGGTCAGAAAGCTGCTCTGCAGCTCAGCACAACTGTGCTGAGCATTACTGTGCAACTGAGCAGAGATAGCTCTGTTTAACCCTTCCCATGGCTTGTGTGTGTGCTGCCTTTGAGGGTGACAACCTGATTATTTCAGACAAATACAAGCAACTAAAACGTAGCTGTAACTCCTTGGTGTTCTTGCCATGTGGACATTTAAAGATCTGTTTTAAATCTTAGCACAGAGGTAGGTTAAAAAAGGAACAAACTCTTTACTTAAAGAGGTAATTTTCCTCGTCCTTTCTTTTCACCTCAACTTGCCACTCTGGGCAGGGAGGGGGAGAAATCCCCTGGCCATAATCAGTGGTGATGTTCAATTGCAAAGAGATAAACTTTGAAACAAGCGATTTCCTTGTACTTCCCTTGGAGTTTCCCACTTGTCATGTGAAAGAAAGTGTGATATCTCGGTATGTTTTCTTCCCTTGCTGAATGAACGGTTCACTTGATTTCCCTGGGCTGCTTGCACACAGTGACCTTGTGAGGTCCCTTCTCCTCTCCGTGAAAATCCGTAACAGATCGAGCAAATTAAGTTGACTCAGACAGTTCTGCCTGTTTTGTTGCCGCAAGTGACTCCCTCCTGACACCAGATAAATGGGAATGTCCGTGTGATCCTTGTTTCTGGTGCAGTGCCTTGTGATGTGGAGTCAGAACAGCTTTGCTATGGTTGAGTGATGTGGTGATGATAACTTGAGCTGCCTGAGATTTGAGCCAAGGAAGCCTTTTCTATGGCTGCTGAAGCTTGTCTGGGAAGGCTTCGTGTTCCTGTCCCTTTTACCCAATTTAACGTTAGGTTTGACTTTATTCTTCCTTAGCAGCTGCTACTATTAAATGTTTGTATTTTGGTAGCTTACAAAATTCGTGATCTGGAACGTTGCACGAGGTGAGTAAAAGAGTATCTAGAGCTGACAAACTAAAGATGGCCTGTGACACTTAAATACAATGTCCTAAGATGAAAACTGATGAAGACAGGAATAAATTGTTACTATATTGTCATCCAGTGTACAGGGAATAGCGAGGACTAGTTTTGCATGGCAGAGCATGTAACTTTGCTGGTTCAGACCCTGGTTTAATTCAGATAATTCTTTTGCTAAGAGAGAAAAGAATAAATGATGAAATTCATTGGAACTTTTCAGTACCACGATGTGCCAAAAGTAAATTTGTGAAGACTTCTGTCCTGTATGCATTCCAGTGTACCTACACGTAGAAACAGTAAGCCACAAAAGTAAACTCCGTATTGCCAGTTCATGGTGCTAAAACAGCAGCACAGATCTGCTGCACATGTTACAAAATTACTGAAATCTTAACATCAGTCATTCTTTTTAAGACCTAGGTCTGAGTCTAGTAGGGTGAACTTAGAGTAGACAGGCAGCATCTCTTTAAGCACTGGGGTTTTCTTGCTGTTGTTACTATTTTTAAAATGGTTTTGATGAGTTTCAGTAAAGATGTGAAGTCTTTTTGTATTCCTTTTTTCTCTCCCCTACCAGAAATATTTTGTGTAATGTGTCTTTTTACATTATAAGTAAAGTCTAGCTGACTGTTCATTGCTTTTTGTAGCCAGGAAACCCAGGGAGGATTGAACTCATTTTTTTTTTTCCTCATAGCATTCTCATGGCAAAAATGGGATGCATACAGAAAATTGTTTACTAGTCTGGAAAAAAGAGAGAGAGCCTCAGAATATGAACTGCCATATTATCTTGCCTGATAGCATGCAGTGTTGCTGGCTGAATTTCTGGGCTAGCCATCTGTGCATGTTGCTTTATAATAGCTCCTGACTTGTGTGTTGAGAGATTGAGAACATATTTCTAGGACATTCTATATAGACAGTGCTGATTTATTTTGTTGTTTGTTTCGGATTGTTAGTAATATATGCTTAACATATAAATATTGGAATGTTTAACAACTGTTCTTGTCTTCTGTAGGCAGTTTCTGTGGAGCTTCAGACTCCCAGGAGAGGCTCAAAAAATTGATCGTATGATGGAAGCTTTTGCTTCACGTTATTGCCTTTGTAACCCAGGAGTCTTCCAGTCTACAGGTTAGTCACAGGAGACAGAAGGGGTTCTTAAGTACATATATGATCCAAATATAAATTAAGTTCTTCTACAACTGATGCAAGGAGACAATGGACAGCTTGGAAATTCAGGTTAAAATAATATGTGAAATGAGAAATTTCTGAGAACTGAGAAAATGTGACTGTCCAATCCAGGCAATGCAAGCTTATGGTTAGAATGCATTTCCATTTATTTAAAAAAAAAAGCATTAATATATATCTATTAATATATATTAATATGTATCTAAGTCAATGAAAGTATAAAACACACTTCAGAAATGTCACCAAAGATTTTGTCAAGGGATTGGAAAAGAAAGATTCTCAGGGGTTTAAGGGCAGAAGAGCCCAATAGGTTGGATGGTCTCATCTGTCATTTTTAAGGACTTTATACCTCATTATCTCTGTATAAAGTCCACCTATATGTGGCTATAGTGTATTATCTGGAAGGTCATCCATGCTCTTTAGCAACCTGCCCGGCAATAATTGATCTCAGTTAGAAATGCACCTCAGTTTCCCATTGAGTTATTTGGTTTGGGATTACTCTGATCATAAAAGCTACCGAAACTTTATGATACTGCCCAGAATGCTGGGGATTGTTGATCTGTTTGGTTGTAGTTTGCTGTTTATCACTTAATTTGAGGCACAGATAGGCTAGGAAAAGGTTGATGTAGAGCAGGTCTGCAACAGCTAGAGAGGAAAATAATGAAAACAAAATGCTGAAGATGCATGGATATTTTTCCTCTGTGTAGCAGAGAGGTTTCCATTCTGCTTTTTCTTACACGGAATCTTATACTTGAACTCTGGGAGAATTTACTGTAATCATAACCACGTCAAGAGGCATGATAAGATTTCCTTTGTCATCTTCTGATATTATGCAGTAGTCCTGGCTACCTCCTGTATGCCAAGGAATTGAGTCAGTGTCATTTTCAGTCTTTCTAAATGCAATTCAAAATATTATTTTGAAGAGACAGTTCTTTCTCTTTGGAGAAAGCTTTGGAAATACTTTGAGTAGGAGGAGGCTGATTGACCAAGTTTATTATAGGATCTAACACATGATCTAGTCAGTCTGCGTGCAGAGAACATTTTGCCCAACAACACTTCAGTGTTTTAAGTAAAATCCTAATTTAGGGTTATAGGAATGATTTCATTGTTTGTTTGTTTGGGTTTTTTTTGGATTCTCATACTGTTTTTCTCATAGTGGCTTTTAATTTGAAATGTCACATTTTTCTTCTTATGCTTACTTCAGCAGTTTAAAGAAAGATTCGAGACTTTTATGTACAGTGTTCAGGATTTTTCGACTGCCTGTTTCCTTCTCTTTATCAGTCAGGATGAGCTGTGTATTAATGTTACAGGTTGGTGCCCCAACACACAGACAAACCATTTTTGCACCTCTGATTTCAGATACGTGCTACGTGCTCTCCTTTGCCATCATCATGTTAAACACCAGCCTGCACAACCACAACGTACGAGACAAACCAACCGTGGAGAGGTTCATCTCCATGAATCGTGGGATTAATGAAGGTGGCGACCTCCCAGAGGAATTACTACGGGTGAGACAAGGCATGGCTTGGTGTTTTCAACAGCAGACTTAAAAGTGTGTGCAAGAGTTCTCAGGCAGATTTGTCAAGGGAAGGCAAGAAGAGCATTTTCTAGCTTGCATAACCACTTGAGTAGCTGAAAGAAGCTTTTTGTGATATTCACAGCTGCTTTGAGCTCGTTCTCCCTATACCCAATCTTTTGTTGAGGAGAGCCCATTTCAGGGAGAACACTCTCTGAATTTCTCAGTAGTTTGCTGATGACAAAATTCTCCTGGAATTGGCTTCTTATGAAAAAAAGTGGTATTTCTGGCTAAGTCAGAAAAAAATGGAAAAAATGGTAAAAATAGTTGGTTATCACCTCTCATTTCTTTCCATGTGTCCTGTGGAGCTCCCTCCTGTCCCTTGGGATATGAGTAAAAACACATATTGCAAGACAGTGTGATGGCCCACCCCATTTTCTGGAAACCCAGATTCATTTGGCAAAACTTGTTCGAAATGAGACCTGATGCTGAAACCTTTGAAATGCTGAATGCTGAAGTTAAATTAAAATATCTTTGCTGGGAGTGCTTATGAAATTGGTATTAAAAAGAGAGACTTGTTTATAGATGAAGTGGTTTAAAATCAAACTTGATAAAAGTAGTAAAGGTTGAGAAGGGAGGGTCCAGTGTTTGATGGACAGTATTTCCTATGCTTTTAATACAAACAGTCTGAGAAGCAGTAAGATATCCTGGTTGCATTTTCTGTTAAGACGTTTATTAATGAGGTCTTTTTCCTTTTTTTTTTTATTCTTCTAGAATTTATACGAAAGTATTAAGAATGAGCCGTTTAAAATTCCAGAGGATGATGGAAATGACCTAACACATACTTTTTTTAATCCAGATAGAGAAGGTTGGCTGCTGAAATTAGGTTAGTCACAAGGGCAGTTGTGCTGCTGGGTGTTTGTTCATTGTTAGCATGTTTGCTGCTTCCGTGTCTATCTGCTTTCTTGGGAAGGTAACAGGATTAACTTTGCAGTTAAAAATGGATGAACCAAAATGAGTAGCTCCTTTACGTCTGAAGGCCGTTACTTCTTATTTTGTGTATCCAAATTAGCAATCTTGTTTCAGACTTTGGAGTTTTATTTCTGAGATACGAGAAATAAAAACTCGGCTACAAAAAGGAAACGCCACATGGTATTTACCACCCGCTGTGACTGCTAAATAACAACTAAGTCTCCATAAGGTCATTTCAGAAAACTGTGTGATACTTCAACTCAGTTTTCTGCCTACAAAAAAAGGATTTCTCCTCAAATGGTTATTTTTGTATGTCTTTATTTTTCCATATTATTTGTGAGTTTCTCTTGGTTTGGTTTTGGCTATGATTTTTTAATGAGTGGTTTAAATGTGCCTTCTTGTTTTCCTTATGGCCTATGACCTATCACCTTTCTGTTCTGTGACTGGCTGTCTCTGCTTATTCTGCATTAGGAGGTACGTATCTGATGCTTTCCAGTCCCCACTTCTTCAGTTGCTCATTCTTTTATTTTCTTCCTCCTGCCTCCTGGGTTTTTTCTTTTTTTCTTTTTTTTTTTCTTTCTTTTTTAATCAGATTTGTTGTAGCATTTTGCTTTTTCACTCAATGTCACTAACAGTGTCATCAGTGGTGCTCTGGGAGACTGGCATGTCAGTGTCTAACTCACATGCAAGTGTGTTCTGCAAAGGAAGGAAGTGTTTACGTGTAAAGCAGAAAAATAAGGATGACTTCAGCCTACTTTCCTTATTCATGGAAGAACACAACAAGGACAGAATAATCTCTACGGAGAGTAAACAAGTTTTACTCTGTCATGAAGTTTCAGAGTGATTTTATTGCTTGTTTATCAATTATATTATTGATAGATGGATTACATTTGAACTATGTATTTATAAAGACTGGTTTTTTCCTGTTTATTTTCCTCTGTAAATAACACATTTAGCTTACTGAACAGAGTCTTAAATGAGCTTCAGATTTAGGGTTGTGGAAACCTCTGGTAGTTCAGTCTCCTGGCACTGCAAGATGCCCTTTTTTACAGACTCCTGAAGTGGATGTGAGTCAGTTTTTTACTTGGCCTTGAGGAATTTTTTTCCTATGTAAAGGAGACAGACATTTTATTTTAACAATTGCTTTTCAAATCAATGAACTTATTTAAACACCATTACACACTCAGTAGAGCCAGTTGTTGGCCACTTTAATGTATTAAGTTCTTGTTAAAGTAGAAGAAACTTTGCACTTGGAGAATGGTGACTGAAGTGTCAGAGGGGATTTGTGCACATGGGGAGGATGGGCAAAGTAGAGCCTGGATAGAGCCTTGGACCTGCTCTGCTGATTGCACCTGGAAACTGGTGGTCATGGTAGTGCTGGAAGGAAATGGGTGTGAAAAGGAAGCATTTGGAATTAATTCACATGCTCTCCAATTTTGTATTTTGACCTCTGTGCTACAGATGCTGTGGAGCTCTTTGTCTTCCTAACTACAGAAGAGCAAAGCTTTGGATTTTTGATGTGCATTGGCTCTGCTGGCACAGTTTCAAACATGACTTTGCAGCTTTTCTTCATTTTATAGTATGACTTGATAGCTTTTCAAGCTGATGGAGATAGAATGTGCTTCCTGGAGAAGAGTTTGGGTATAAGCCCATGCTGTGCCTGTTTCTGTTCCCATTGCTCTCTCACACACCTACACACCCACTGAGAGTGCCATCAAATGTGAGTGTGTGTAGAGGAGTGACAGCATTCCTCATGGAAGAAGCTGTCAATAATAGACATAAAAGAGATCTAATAAATAATAGAGGAACAAAGAAATTGAGGAAACGATGACTTGATGATTGAGAAAACAAGTGAGAGCTGCCAGGTGCTTCTGCACATTCTGGCTCTGGTGCAAGGTCAATAAACCAGAGGTCAGTACTGAAAACTCTGCCTGAGTTTTCAGTCTGTACAAGGTAGATGAGAGCCAGTGCACAGAAAAACCAGTAGTAAAAGGGTGTGTGAGACAGGAGGGTGTTACACGTAACACTCCCACTGCGTGAAGGTTATTTGAATAAAGAAATGAAATGTGTCCAGAAGCCTCTGGTGAATCAGCCTGGAAATGCCTGGAACTGGGCTTCCGTGAAAGACTGCATTTTTTTCAGCAGACACAGACTGGTACAGACAAATACACTGCTAGTTTAGATGCAGTGACCAGAAATAAACCTGGCAGGTTGTATTTTTTTTGATTTCTTTCTTTCTTTCATCTCCCCTGAGTTTCTCCTATTTGCCAGGAGTCTTAAACTATATGTTGAGTGTGCTGTCTCAGTCCACACTGTTTGCATTTTTACGGTCCTTTCTGTTGGGAAACATTTCTTGTGAAATGTTGGGAAACGTTTCTCCAGTTCTGGAAGATTCTGATAGTAAAAGGTTCAGTATTGTTGAAATGCTAAGGAGACTGCTCCTGTATGAGAGCTTAAGTGCTGAGTTGTGATAATACATAAAAGTTGAAATAGAAAGTTTTATGTAAAACTATAAACATGGCTAAGACTACCTGCAGACCCTGAGTATATCAAGGCATTATTTTATATCTGGTATTTCTTACAGTCAGCTCTTCCCATTTATCTACTTGTGCCCCTTTTTTTAGCATTCCATCTCGCACTGTATTGATTTTCCTCTGGGCAGAAGTTGGGTATTGTGAAACTTCCATATGTTGTCAAATTCACGTGTCCAAAAGACCACCCTGGCCCTCGAGCCTGGCATTGGGCTTTAGGAATCTGGGAAGGTGTGGAATGCTTTTGGAGGGTTTGCTGCTCTGCACTGTTCAGAGGTGACCCTGTAAGTCTGAGTGCCAATCCTGGCAGCCAGACAGCAATTCTGGTTTTATCTATCTAGACTTAGCTGGTGCCTTTATATAGATGTCTTTATCTTGGTAGACCTAAATTATCATCCAGTTCTGCATGGTTTGCAGCCTGGCGTAATGAAAATGAATGCTGCAAGTCAAAAACTGAAAGCTGCTGAGTGCTAGTGAGTCCTCACTTAGAGCAGTGTGAGACATCATGAGATTTCAGAGTTTCCTACATCGTAATTATGAGTGGTGTTGGTACCATGAAATTTTCTGCCATCCACTCCAAGGTATTTTGAAATTCTTCCTTGCCTAAAGCAGCTTCTCTGGGCAAATTGCTCGGCTTGTGTAATATTTTCTTTTAGTTATAGGGAAACTGTGACATTATTCCCCCAAACTGGAGAGGAAATGATTCGAGCCAGACACACGAGTGTGTTAATTTTTACTGCCAGTCAGGAGGTTACAGAGTGCCTGGAGGTTGTCCAAAAGCTTCACATCCGGACCCGTCCCTCCAGTGGTGCTTATTCCAGCATATCTGTCCTTGAGAGGATGTTGTTTCTCTTCTCTAATCTGGGCAGGGAGATCAGTGGTGGCTGATCAGGAAAGTGGTGCCTTCTGCTACCTGCCTGGCCCTGGTGGATCCTGGTGCCTTCCCAGAGACAGACAGTGTTGTCAAGGGAAACTTTAAAAGAAACCCCAACTTCAGTCCAGTCATCTGCATAACTGTGGAGCTGCTGAGTCTGTTCTGCCTGGTGGTATCTAAGTGAACCGAGAAGAAAAAAACCACATTCTTGTGTGTGCCTCTCTCTCCTTCCCCTCTAAAGCTTTGATATAAATGAGCTGAAGATCCAGGTAGAATTTTCTAACTTCAGATACATTGCTGCCTTAAGCCTTAAGGTGTTTTTACTTTGGAGATTTGTGTTTCCTAAGTCCTTGCCAGTTGTCTTTCCCACGTTTGTCTAGTTTGTACTTTGCCCAGAGATAAAAAAAAATAATCCTATGTTGAGTCACAAAGGTGAAGAGGGTTTCTGTTCCTCTTTCTGTACCTTTTGCCTTGTGGCCTTTTCTTGTAGTTTCCTTAGATTTCCACCTTTAAGACACTGTGCTTCTATAGTTTCTTATTTGAGATGTCTGTGCATTTTCGTTAATCAGCTGGATCTTTCAGAAGTATGTCACTTATCTCTCCGTTTCTGTAAATGTTTATGGATTCATCCTCTGGTTTTCTTGATCCTCTTCTGCTAACTTAATTCCTTCCAGTTTTAATCTCTGAAAGGCTGGCAGCTGGAGTCAGAGATGAAGTATGTTACTAACCCCTTTGTTGTTGTTTTGTGAGCCTACAGCAATCCTGGTCAAGGAAAAGAGTGTTTTGTTATCACGAGTTCTTTCCCATTAATCTTGTGTGCAGTGTTTACGGGCCACAGCGCCTCATCAACCAGCTGCTTGGGATGCAGCCCGTTGTAAAGGCATATTAAATGTGTGTTATATGGTGACCTCTGCAAATTTGATTAGTACAGATTAGATTCTGAGCTTTATTAGAGTTTCTGTGCTGTTGACAGCTGCAACTAAGTAATGGGGTGGGGAGACAGAGACTGACATGTGAGAGTAGTTCCTTATCCTGCTAAAAAATCCTGCCTTACTGCTTCCTCTTTTTTTTTTTTTTTTTCTGGAAGAGTAACTCCTAGCTTGGTGGAGCAGGGACTTAGGGGCTGTTTCCATGACTCACTGGAGTGCAGTAACCCTGTGAGCTACCGGCTGGTTTAGGGAGAAGGGAGCAGTAAGAGGGATGTTGTTGGAAATATTTGGTCTTCTTTCTGGCTTCAACATCAATACTGTCCTGGAGCTGGGAAATGTTTCATGACAAAAGCTTCATGCTGCAGTTTTGATGATTACAGAAGGTTTCAGGTTTGAGAAATCTGGCTTTTCCAGAGAAGAGGGGATGTTGTCAGGAAAAATTTCAGTGAGCTCATTGAACCACAGTAGTAAAACTGTGGTTTACCATTTGGCACTTCATATTGTTCTGGGAGGTGGTTTAGGCCCATTACTTCTGCCCTAAATTATAAGCAGACCTTCTTTTAAATATATGGTTATTACCTGATTTTTTTATTGTGTTCTGACATGATATGGTGGTTTATGAGAAACACCTTTGCGCAGTTTAAGCTGCTCTGTGAACGTGTTTCCCTGTTTTTCATCTTCTCTCCTCCTGAATTCTCTACTAGACCTGGGCAAGCCATGACCTCTGATAGCTGATGTTACCTGTCAGCCTGAGAAACGGGGTGATGTTTTAGGGCCATACAAATGTTAAGTGGTGTTAACCTGTTAACCTTAGAGGGCAGAACGTGACTTAAAGTCACGTTAATACTGGGCTGTATGAAAACAAGTCATGTTGTGGGGATCACAGGGAGTGCCCTGGCAGTCGCCTTGACTTGGCAGCTGCTTATTCATTGATCTGGAAGTGAGTCAAGCTCAGGTTCGTCATTCCAAACCCAAATACTTCCTGATACTTGACCCAGCTCTCGGTCAAGGTGACGGGAATTTTTCTAGTGACTTACGTGCCAGTTTGAATGCCTCTGCAGTGCTTTATTTAAGGATCTGTCACAGTAGTTGTACTAAAATGCCACCAGTTCTTCCCTCACTGTCGCCAGTTCACTCAACCATTCATTGTGTCACGGCTTCTGCATCTTGCACTATTTTGCCTTCTCTTATTTCACCACACCTGCTTGCAGATTAAATTTTTCTTAAGATACATGTGCTTCTAGTGGAAATATGAAGTTTATTGGGTACACTGAATGTTGCAGTATGTTAGCACTGGTTTTTCTGTGGGTTGTGAAACCAAGCAGAAGGAACATACAACGTGCAACATCTTTGCCTGCAATGCAGATATGCACTAGATTGGTATCCAAATGTCATGACATTCCTAGAATTGTTCTTTAATTTGATTTGGATTTCTGTATTAAACAAAAGCCCAGCTATCCCAAGTAGAACAAAAAGATTAAAAAATTATGCTCGTGTCTTAAATTTGGTGATATAACTTGGATTAAACTGAGTGTCTTGTGTGTATTGGTGGTGCTGTTTTATGCACGGGTGTTCAATAGCAAGATCAACTGTTTCGAAATGTTGAGTTAATGAGGTTAAATCCCTGATGAGTGGATGATGCACAGGTGGTGACATAATCGTGAAGTCAGATAACTGTGGTGGATCTAAACCTGTATACTAATAACACGTGAATGCTTTACCTACAGTTCTTGCCTGGAAATGAGCTTTAAAATAAAGTAGTAGTGAGAAACCAAACGTGTTCTGAAGCAGCCAATGGCAGAAAAACTGAAAGGGCCAAAACAATAATGTGTTTCTAAAAAGGAACTGTTCCCTACAGCACATCATTAACAGGTGTAAGGAAGAACTCTGTGGTTGCTGTTGTCTAAACTGTCAATGCAGGAAAAATTGGCGTTTTTGGAGCAGTAGCGATTTCTCCTGTCAGATGTACTCAATGATATATTAACTCATACAGAGAATATGTTTTTAAAATTCTGAAAAATGGCAAATGACTAAAAATGGTATGTCTTGGCTTAGGATTTGCTCCTTATTGATGACCCATCATATTTGTTCCGTAAGTGATGCTTATGAGCATCTTACACACTCGATGTTAAATCTGGAAGTAGAGAGAAGTTCTTAATCACGTGTTTGCTCACGAGTGGATTGACAGGAAGGTGATAAAATGCCCTTAATTTTATTGATGGGACCATTTCCTCATCCAAGACAAGCTGGGGAGGGGTTGGTCCTGTTGCTGGGACCCAGTTGCTGCCAGTGAGAGCGAGTGGCTGTGGGTGTTAAAGCAGCCCCGGGGTTGGCCTCACTCAGCCTCCCCTGGCCCTGCAGCACTGGCTGTGCCCAGGGCTGTGTGCGTTCACCTTCTGGGGGCAATAAACCCCCGTGGAGGCCTGGGCAGAGGGAGCAGGGCTGGCCCCTGCGCTGTCGTGCTCGGCTCCTGTGGCTGGTCAGCACCACCATAGTTAGCCCTGCCTCAGGACAAGAGCTGCAGGAACGTGTTCCTTTAACCTCACCCACCTGTGCCTGATCCATTTACCAGTAAGGAATTACACCATATTTTTAAAAAAACAAGCAAACCAAAATTATTTCCTTACCTATTGTTGAAGCCTTGACAGCAGCACGTGTTTAATTCCAGCCTACCTTTTGATTGTAGGGGGAAGAGTAAAAACATGGAAACGGAGGTGGTTTATTCTGACTGATAATTGCCTGTATTACTTTGAATACACAACAGTGAGTATAAAGCATGGTGCATTTCATTTGTAATCAGGATATTTAAGTGGCTAATAATGTGATATTTCCCTAACTTTTTTAGGACAAAGAACCTAGAGGAATTATTCCGTTAGAAAATCTTAGCATAAGAGAAGTTGAAGACCCTAGAAAACCAGTAAGATAGTTTCATATTTATTTTTTTTAATGAAGAAAAGTAAACCATATAGAGCTTAATTGTACTGTTAAATGAATATATTTGTCAGTTTTGTTTTGATTTTTTTTGAATTTACTTCTGGATTTCTACTCTCCAGAACTGCTTTGAGCTCTATAACCCCAGTCATAAAGGTCAAGTGATTAAAGCCTGTAAAACTGAAGCTGATGGCAGAGTGGTGGAAGGCAACCACGTAGTGTACAGAATATCTGCTCCCACCCCAGAAGAAAAGGAAGAGTGGATTAAATCTATCAAGTGAGTTTTTAAGTCTTTCAGAACTCTTTTCAGAGTTTGGTACTAACAGAATTTGTTCTACCTTGTGGGAAGAACTCTGATGTTGCAGTGTCCTCTAGGATTAATGACAAGCTCCGTGGGGTTGATGGATCAAGATGCAACTCTCCTGTTAGTTAGTATCTGGTCCTAAGGAAATAGTGCTACTAACTCAAATGAGGAAAATACAGACTTATTTTTTAAAGCAGATGTAAAACCTTGTGTGAATTGTCTTTAAACCTAATTTTATTGGATTCTTACTTTCCCTAATAATTATCTTTGGTGGTGTGTATCTTAAGTGTGTTCACAGGCAGCTTTAAACTTTCACAGCTTGACTTTATCTTGGAAAGTTTATAAACAGACCCACACTTAAAGAAATAAATAATAGTTGAGATGAAGGTATGAACTCTTAACAAATCATAGCTGAATAGCATCTTTTGCTAAAGAAGTATTTGTGGTCCAATCTTATTAAGAATGTGGACTCATCCACAGGGAAGAGACAACAAAGTAGTTTCAGTTTTCAAAACCAGGTACTTGTTAACCAAACTGATGATTCCTTTTTTTCCTTCCAGAGCAAGCATCAGCAGGGATCCCTTTTATGATATGCTGGCAACAAGGAAGCGAAGGATTGCAAACAAGAAATAGAACACAATCAGTGACTTGCAGACCTGCATCAACCTATAAATGAGCGTACAGTGGAGTCATAATGTAAAAATTGGACAAACTAAATGAAGACAATTACTGTAAATTTTATATATATACACTTTACTATGGCATAAAAACTTGGTAAGACCTTTCAGGGTAAATAGTTACTGGCATATAATTTGAAGGAAGCTTCAAATCCCAGAGAATTCAACTGAAAACATGGAAGCCTTGTTTCAATTTGTGTTAGTTACAACTCCAGTTTACGTGGGTTGGGAGGGATGGAGTTCAGGGCTGGCAGTAAAATGTCCTATACTTGTTATTTGAGCGCATTTCCCATAAAAGGAGGAGTGACTTTAAGACTTTCATCTCTCACTAAAGCGCAGCACCAGCAGTGGAGCACGTGATCTGGCACTTCATTTTCCTGTGAGCAGAACCCCCCGGTCTCAATGTCGTGTGTGTTTCCCAGTGACAGCTGAGTGCAGCTTTCAGTCAGGATTTCTCTCCTGCCTTTATGGAAACAGCTTTTCTTCAGAAGTGCAACTAAGCAGCCTGGCAGCTGTGTAGGTACCTCGTGGTGCCAGAGGGTTTGGTTGATGTGCACCGAAATACAGGCAGGTCCCAGTAGCAAAGCTTTGAGCCTGTAGATGTGACACGAAGTACAGATGTGCTCTGATATTTGCCAGTCAGCTAAAACTCATCCCTGTCTGCTCAGACTCACAGTAAGCACTAAGGTTTAATGACTGGTTTAATCTGCTTTTTATATAGTGACATCCTTCTTATGTTTTAGGTATGTTGTAGTTTAATTAACACTAAGTTAGTATTAAAGGAGTGACAGGGCTTGAGTGAGCTTAGGCTTTGCATGTGAAAACACCCCCAAATAATTTCACATGCATTTCATGTTTTTCAAGGAAAAAAACAGGAAGGTGAAATCTTTCTGTAGGATGCAGCCCTGGAGAGTTAAGCAAGCAAACTTTGGACATACAGAGAAGTTCAGTACTTTTGTTGCATTCTTTAAGGCAATTTTTCAGATCTGTGCTTCGGCAGTTGGTATTTTAAAAAATGAAGAGACATCCTTATTTGTACTTAAAATATAAATGGATGACCTAGTGCGGGTAGACTCCCCCACAAGCACATGTCCCTCTGTTGTTTCTGTGATTTGTGGAAGATCCCTGTGGTCCTCCTGATGGGTCTTTCAGGAACACGTCAACTGCTACAGCAGATTTTACTCCAGTGTTTTCTGTTGATAGCACACACACTGTTCTCAAGGGTAAAGCCTCTGATTCCACAACAGAGGCAAAAAGTGGCTTTTTTGACCCTACTGCTTCTGTTTGTACTCTGGTTTTCCCAAACTTGTTGACCCTGAGCTGTGCCTACTGTTCCAGTGACCGCTTTGGAGACCCAAAATGTCGAAGCTTGTTGGAGTTACAGGAGCATCTCTGAATCTGTTGTAGGGAAATGCGTGGCACATTTTGCTGTGGCAAACCCACAGACTCGCTGAGTTGATCTGTTTCAAATCTCCTTTGAACTGCAAGGGAGAGTTGTTTCATTGTTCTGTCTAACTGATTTGCCTTGTTTTGCATGGGGTGTCAGCCTGTGAGTGTTTTGCTTTACTGCATGTTTGCAAAAGAGGCCGAGAGGAAAAGAACAAAGTGAACTTTCCTACACCTTCGATTTTTTTTCCCCAGAGTGTGTGGAATTGCCTGGGTGAATGTTCAAATCCGAGTGCTTCCAAGGGAGTAAAACTCAACCAAAGGAGGTAGAATCCTTGAATAAGTGTCAGTGTGGGGATATATTTGCTTAATGGAACACATTTTAAACTCTTTATAGAAATTGTGTGTCTTGTGTTTGCAAAGCAGCGCAGTGACAGAGCTGCTGCCAACACCTGTTTTGAGTCTTCCACTCTGCAATGACACGATTTGTTTTCAAGCACTGCTTCCATCAGTCTTAGCTTTGGGCAAGGAGATTTGTGATGCAAATAGTGACAAGCCCATCAGTGGTACTTCGTGAGCATAAAGGTCAGAGGCAGCAAATAAAGTATTTCTGGACAAATGTGAGATTCCAAAAGCATGAATAAGCCATGAAGCACTTTTGTATCAATTCTTATCTTCTGAACTGTCACCTTTGAGGAAATCTATGTATTTAACCAGGTGAGGATGTCTGCCTATGAGCATGAAGGAAATGCCTTGAGAGTTCATTTGCTGTATTTAGTTTGAAGTTCTTATATCCTGCAGAAGTAATTATTTAGAGTAACATGTAACAGAGGATATTATAGCAGGAAATACATTATTTCTTAGCATTGAAATGCAACATCTTAAACAGCTACTTGTGGTGCTCAATGTATCTATTTAATTTACCAAAGCTAATGGAACAGCCTTCTCGTGTGTGTTAATATTTGATTTCAAATGTTCCTTGTAACAGTATTAACAGGGAGTGAAACTGGCCCAAAATTTCCACTGGCCATGAGGCCAGTAAAACAAAGTGGCTTGTGAAAATTTTGGCCATATCAGGTACTATCCACGAGGGTGAAGAAAAATCTCTCAACCTTTCCCTTTTTTTTTTTATTGGGCTTCAAGTCCAGGGGTGGCCACTGAGAGTGGCTGCTCGGTGGCCTAAAGCAGGATCTGTTACAGTTTGGCCATGCTGAGGAAAAGTCCTTTGGGGACAACAGATTCTCCCTTCCTGTTGCACTGAAGCTTTTTGGTTATGAGGTTGCAGGGGCAGCAAGAGCCAGGGCTGCTCCTGCCACGTGCTCAGTGTGAGAGCCGCTGGGCACTGCCAGTGCACCTGGGAGAGAGCTGTACATAAAACTTAAGCTCAGCTGGACTGACTTAAATTTTACAATATTCTGACAAAATAAGCTCAGCATCACTTAACATTTTGAACCGTTTTAAACTGGTACAAAACTGAACCTTTGTAAACTGAGCAGCATTTATAATGCTTCATATATAAAAAAAACCAATGCATATTTTTAAGATTTATTACATATCTATGTAGATATGCTTGCTGGAAAAGCTAGGTCTGTTGTAGACCAAATGCTACAAATTAAGACTTGTGGCTTACCAGTTTCATTTCTATATTTTCTTGGAAAATGTTTCTAGGTAGAGTTTAAATATAAAATGTAAATACTGTACAGATATGTATTGATATAAGTATTACTTGGTGTACACAAGTGATTTGCATGACAAATACTCTGTATCACTGTTAAAAATGTGATGTTCTTATGTAAAGCCACTGCAATATTAATGTTTTCATTTATCATTAAGACCTGTTGCTTAAATCTGTCAGTTTTCTCAAAAATAAAGTGTGAAACTGTACTGTTGTGTATCTCCTCATTTACCAGGAATGCATGGGAGGCAATTGCTGACTTCTTCTTTAGAGATTAAGGTTTAATTTTACAACAGCTCTTTTAAGTAAAAGGCCTCTTTTCCCTGCCTTGAGGCACAGTAATTTAAATTATCAGCTTTAATTTTTCAGTGAGAAAACCCTTCAGCTGCTCCATAGATTGTTTTGGTGCAGTTTGCTGCCACAGAGTGTGACTCCAGCAAGAGCTGGTTTCCCTTGAGAGCCACCCTAAATTAAGGAGGTGTTGTGTCAGTTCCCTTCCCTGAGTTCCACTCAAATGTAAGGTGGGGGGGATCAGATCTCTTCTCCGCAAGTAGATTAATTAGTTTGCTCAATTAGAAGTAGCTGATGCTGCTCCTCAGCTCTCGGGGAGGTGTCACCGAGGGCCCTCCCTGCGCTGCTCCAGAGCCAGCTGGGGCAGTCATTGCCTCTGGGGCTCTGAAGGAGGTCCAACAGTCACCACTTAAACTGCTTTTACACATTTACGCCAGAGCTACTCGTTAGACAAAGGACAAGACACCAAACCTTGGAGCCAGAGGACAAAAGAGGAAAAAAAAGCCAGATACAGGACAGGAATGTTGGTTACTTCGCCATGTTACTTTATGTAACGTCACATAACTGTTGCCATAGGAACATTATGCAGGTACACTTATGGTTTGTTTGGCTTTATGGTGCTCTCCATGTACCAACAGATGAAGTATTTAGTAAAACATTAACCTCGCTCCTTCTTTTTCTGTTTTTTTTTTTTTTAGTGTCGCACACAATAAAAAAGCTACTGCTGAGCTCCCAGCCTGTGCCTGGCTTGGGAAGCTTTTAAGTTCAGAGGAGAAAGGCTTCTGCATCCTTGTCTAGGCAGCTGCAGTCCCAGGTTACTGATCTTCTCTGGCTCACAGCGGCAGCATCTTCTCCCCTACACTGAGAGGAAGATGGGACTCCTCGAGTATCGACCACGCTCTGCCAGCTCCCAGGACACAGTGCATGTTAAATAACTCAAGTAAAACTCCAGTAAAAATCCATTTTAACTTTGCTGTATTTATATACTATATAAATTTTACATGCTATATATTTACAGTGGGGCAAGTGCTTTTTATCTTTAAAAAAACAAAGATCAAACTTTTAGACATCTCTGAACAACACAGCTTGTATAAACCAGACAGATTATTCAGATGAACTGTATTTAATACAGGTTCCCCACTCATCTCCTGATGCAGGACCAGTGAATAATAAGTGCATCACAGTTTGATAGCATTTAATAATAAAAATAAAAATCACAGTATGAATTTGTCTGTAACTAGACACTTTAGAGAGACAAAACAGACAACTGAGACTTAAGACAAATGACAGTATATTAAGAAAATGTAATAAAAACATATGGAACAATATACAAATAGTCTTGAGAGATACATTCAGAACTGCATATTCGTTGTTTCACAATGTTGAAAACCAGAAGATTTTCTTCAGATCTTGAATATAACTCAAATGTGAAGTAAATTAGTTTCTAGTGTCAGACCACAGAAAAAAAAAAAATGAAGCTCTTGCAAAACTTGTGAAGTTTTAAATAAGTCTTTAAATTAAATATACAGACTGTCAGTTGCAATTTTTATACTTCCTGGTCGCTCTTGCACCAGATGTCTTAACTTGGAGTAACATTACATGAATAACATAAAGTCAACCTGAGTCTGTAATTAAGCAGCATTTGAGATGGTCTATTCCAGGGCATTATCTCACCTCAGTGAGATATTTATGTGGTAATTTACAATGTTCAGCAGTTGTAAAAAGTTTTCACCCTTTTGGATTAGAAGTATATTTTAAAAAAGAAAGTCTCAAGTTAAAAACTAAAAAAAAGTTCTTATATGGTAAAATCTGTACAGAAATGTTAAGCACCACTTATGACTGGATTTTTGTCTTGATGGTAATTGTTTTGATAATAAATTTTAAGTTTTGATGGTCAATATTGGTAATGTCAGGTTTGAAGGTAAGGAGTCGTTGTTTTTGATGATAAAAAGTCGTTGATTGGAAGGTAAAGGGTTGCTGGGGTTGATGGGAAGAAGTCGTTGGGTTTGGTGGTGGGTTTAGTCTGAGTATTGAAGGCTTTCATCAGTCAGCTCCACACCTGAAAGGCAAAAGGAAGCAAGGTCAGTCCCTGTCACGGCACTGAACATAAAACTGGGTCTCAGTGGCTTGATTTCTAACAGAGAAGATTCAAAGCTGCCCCCAGCTCCATCTGCTCCGTGACTCCAGGAGCCAGCTCTCTCACAGACTGACCTTGTTTCAGTTCTAGGCTAAGACTGGTGACCTGTTTCAGAGCATTAGGACAGAGCCACCTGCTTTAACAGCAAGTGCTGAACCTCAGGTAAATCGAGTTTAGCTGAAGTTTTGCCTGGACAGCATCACTGGTCAGGCTGACCCACAGAGAGCCATCAGAAACTCGCTGGAGAGAACAGGTACGAATGTAGGAAATAACTGCTTTAGAGCTGCTCCTTCCCCCATCCTGTATGATGTTGTCTTGCATCACACCTTAGCACTGTTTCCATCCTTATTAATTGATTCAAAGTAACTCAGAGTCCTGGTGAAAAGGCAGAACCTCACAATTCCTTCTCAGTGGCTCCTTGCCCGTCCCTACCTTGTTTGAGAGGCTCAGTACTCTCCAAAACCACACTGCCACAGTGGCCTCTTTTCAAACTGGATCCCATCATTCAGAGAATCAATCTTATTTGAGACCCATTTTTTAAAAAGAATACTGACTTCCCCCAAGAAGCAGCTAATTAAGATCCATGGATTTGATGGAACACTAAAATTCTCAAGACTCACCAAAATTGCTTCTCCCAGCCCTCGTCTCCCTGTTGTGTGGTAAGCAATGAACAAACCCCTTCTCCACAGCCCAGCAGCCTCACTGCCCCAGGACTTGGGCAATGAGATGCAAGGCATTTATTTTCTCACATTTATCTCACTATACTTTAGCCTGGTTTAGAAAAACCCAAGTTTGCCATCTGCTGGCCAGAGAACTCCCTAAAGCCAAACCAGTATTGAGCATTTTACTCTGTTTAGTTCCTGATTTATCAGCTAGAAGCGAGGCAGTTTTAGTGCAATAAGGATTATTTTGATATCAGTATAATAAAAAAAGATCTATTTTCACAACATTAGTATTTGAAAGACCTCAGTTCTTAAATTTTCCTTGTTAAAGAATAATGGGTGAACAATCAGCTTTCCCTCCAGGCTGCATTTTCAGAATGAAACTTCTGGTTGCTTATGTCCTAAAAGACAATCAGTTTTCCACAAATGCATTTCCTCTTTGCCTTGAGCAACTTTTCAGTGCAACAATCTACTGACTGTGGCAATTTACCTCAGTGTGGAAACCACATGAAATCCTGGAAAATTAAAATCTCTTTCAGGATTAAACTTCTCTGAATAGCAAAATGCATTCAGCCATAATGACATTTTCAACACTGGACTAGTAATGAGCAGGATTGTCACTGACCATTAACGCAATTCTTAAACTGTGGGTAGGTGTAAAATGTAGAAAATGTAACAGTAAAACTTGCTTTTGGATAGTGAGCTGTCTTCTTCTGGGATTACTTCAATATCCAGGTGTAAAATAGATAGCTGGGGCATTGTTCTGGTTTTTATATATCAGCAACCGGTTTATGTCAGATAACAGGCCTTTTAAAAGATTTTATTTCTATAACAAACACTTCTGTTCAGAAAAAATTTCATGGGAAATGCTGTCAAATTTGATTTTAGATGTTGAATTTGTTGCAGTGTGCAATCTTCTTCATTGCATGATTCTAGAGCTAATTAATTTAATTAATTTATCTACTGAGAGCCCAAGTCAAGATTATGACAAGCAACAGCTGGGAGTTCAGTGTGAATTCAGTCAGGCATTCAAGTTGGTATTTTGGTTTTTTATAAGAAGCACCAAACAGACTTTTTTTTAAATATTAAAAATTGGGAAAGAGCTGCTTCATCAGCCCACTTCTTTGTATTTTTAAGCCTATACTAACAGAAAAAACCCCACAACTAAACAAAATAACAGCAATTTAACATACTCTCCAGGTCTTAAATTGTGAGGTGTCCTCTGGAGGGCTGACAGCTGTGCTTAGGAGAAGGCAGAGCTACACCTGAACCAGCAATATTTCAGTACTACCACCAATTTCTGTTACTCTGAATAAGCAACCAGCAGTTTCTGTGCTATGAAATAGCTGAACACAGAATTTTATTTAAATCACAGAGTGGTTTCGGTTGGAAGGGACCTTAAAGATCATCTATTTCCAACTCCCCTGCCACGATATTGTCTGGAAGCCACGATACATACAGCAGAGATTTCATCACAGAAGCATTTAAAGGTTGTTCTGAATTAAAAGGAGTCCTGCCAACAGCCTGGGCTTCCTTACCTCTGACATACTCATGGGATGCCATGGAGCTGTATTTCTTGCTGTCACCTGCACCAGAAGGCTTCTCTTCCTTGTGGGGTTGTTTACTGCCCTGGCTTCTGTATTGCTCACATAAATGGTCATCTGGAGGACGGGATTCTTCCTTCTTCTCCCACGTTTTCTTCTGGAAACGAGGATCTAAATATTCCAATAAGTCTTTCAGTTTCCTGTCGTGCTTCTTCTTTTTCTTCTTTTTCTTATGTTTGCGATTGTCATTGTCAAAGTGGAGCACAGAGCAATCCAAATCATAAAGTCTGAAGGAAACATGCAAGTTAAAAATAGACAGACAGATGTGGCACTTGATGTATATATGAAATGTTATTTATTTTACCACAGGTGACGACTTGCAGCGTATTTTGCGGTCATTTCTGCACCTAATTTACTTTAGATGCAGCAAACTTAAGCCCTCAGCATGAAGGACAACAGCTCCTGGTTTGTACACAGATCATTAACAGGGGCTAGTTGTGGAATATGGGGGATTAAAAAAAAAAAATTCAATTTGTAGCCTAATCAAAAAGCGTGTGCAGATGTTACTCTGACTACATTGTCCAGCTCTAGTGTCCTAACACAATTCAGCAATATCTTTCCTATCTTCACTTGACCAACCTAATGACATGATCCTGTCACATTATGATAGAAAAATAACTTAGAAACAATGGAAAAAAAGGCAGACATGAGAAATACCCAGAAAATAATTAGGAAAAAAATTGCTGATTATGCTGGAATCCTTGCTTACTTGTAATCCTTCTCTCGATGTTTATCTTTGGACTTCTTTTTCTTCTTGACCTTCTTATACTTTTTGATTCTTTGGTCATCTATCTTTCTGCATTTCTTTTCTATGTCACTACCACTTTCTTCCTGGTGGGAGTATCTTCGTTTGCCGTTCCTTAGTTTTTCATTTTCCCGGGAAGAGTCCTCAAGGTGTGAATGTGCTGGCAGGGGTGGGAGCGCGTGCCTGTCACGGGAGTATTTGTCAGGATGCTGCTGAGGTACTGAACAGTGATGTAGGTTTGCTCTGTGGCTGCTGAAGTGATGTAAATCCTCCTCTCGAGACAGTGGGTTGTGAGCCCACCTGCTTTTGCAATGATAATCCTTGTGTGACCTGCTGTAAGCTTGGCTCAACTTGTCATAGTCTTTATCACAATGAGAGGACTTCCTCTCTCTACCATCCCTCGTTCCATGGGAGGAATAATAATCATTGTAGTATCTGCATTTTTCCCATCTCCGGGGCTCATCTTGGTAGTATCTTTCTCTATTCCAAGCTCTCTCCCCTTTGGAATAGTAATACCTATTCCTGTCTTGGTCTGTCCTTTCTCTGCTTCGGGATCTGTAACGAGAGTATTTCCCTGAGCTTCTGCCATTGCTGGGACTGTTCCTTTCGTTATGGGAAGATCTGTACTTGCTCTCACTGCAATAGTCCTGCCTGTGACGACTTTGCTTGTTTGTGTCCACACTACGAGAGCTCCTCCTCCTGTGGGAATGTTCCTCTGTTTTGCTCCTGCTTTGCCTCTCCCTCTCCTCGGTGTCTGAGTTCTCTCTCTTCCTTCGGTAGTGCTCTTTGTCAGTTCTTTTAGAGTCATGTATTTTTTTCTTATTTTTTTTCATATGTTTCTCTTCTTCACATGTTTTACTACTCAGTCCCTCATCTGCTCTAGAAAATTGGCTTTCCAACACTTTATCCAGCTTTGTAATAGAGGAGTCATTAACAGGTGGTACCTCTACATAATTATTAGAAATGTCCTTTGTATCTTGGCATTTATCTGTAATATCTAGAGATGCAAGTTTTTTAGAACTACATTCAATGTCAGGCTTCACAGAGGAAGTTTGCCCTAATTTCTCTTTGCTCTCTGGAGACCCTTTGATGTACAAAGGATTTTCTTTTGAAATGAGTTCAGGTTCTTTTGATCTTCTTGGTTTGTCTTTGTCTCTGATGTCTTCAGACTCACGCTGCCCAAGGAATTCATCTTCAGTGTCCAAGGATTTTTTCCTGACCTTGTGCTGACCATTGATATTAAGATGTGCATTATCAGCTTTTGTTATAATACTTTCAGCAACTTCTTCTTTGGTAAAAATGGTTTCAGAATCTGGTTGAGTAAAAAGTTTCTCAACCTCACAGCTAAAGTTGGAAGGAACCTTCCTGGATTCTTCATAAGCAAACAGTGCTTCCATGACTACAGTTTCCATAAGACCATCATTCTCAGAAGATTTCTGAGGTCCAGATACACTGCACAAAACAAAAACATATTTTTAAACTTGAAAAAGTCCATCTAAAACAGAAATGTTATAAGTAAAAAAAATGCCAAACTCTGCAAGACATCCCCTTTAGAAACCTATTCTTACACCTTCCTCAGCTACCAGGGAAAGTGTTTTTCTTCTTCCAAATCTGCAGGTATTACCTTAAAAAAGCACACCCAACACATCCATCTCCTTCCACTTGCAGCTCTGAATCACATCAACAGCCACAACAACTATATTTACTCTTTCCCCCCTCTAGAGAAAAATAAATACACGGATTTCCCACTCTCTCCCAAATGGGAGAACAGATGGTGGGAATGCACATTCACTCATCCTAGGACGGAAAAGAGAAATAGAAAAAGTGTTTCAGACAATGGAAGAAAAATGTAAAAACATTCTATAAAAGTTTTCCAAAAGGCATTTGCCAGTGTTTAGTAGCAGAATAATGTGTGCCCGGTGCTGCTGTTTGCAATACTACACGTGCAGCGTGGAATTCTCTGTACTGATGTAAATCTTTCTATTAAGTAGTATTAGTAGACAGATAAAATAATGATAAACTTAAATGAAACCTTCTTTTAAACAGACTGTACTCATTTTACCTTTTTTCCTCTGACAAGCTGTTCAACTGGCTGTATGTGAGAGAGTCTAAGATACCTTGAGGATCGGGTGACAAAGCTTTAGGCATCTACAATTAAAACACAGAAGTTAACAAACAGAAAGAAAAAAGCTCTCTTTAGTAGAAAACATATTGTTTGCAAAATGATAGACGAGCACATTGAGTTACCTGTGCTATCCTCATATTACACATCATCCCGCTCCCCCACCAAATATATTTTATGAAACTTATGAAGCTTTATCTCAGCTGAATTTCTCTTATGTTGACAGCTTCTCATGTGACAGCTCAGCTTTGCAAATTCAGTGGGATCACAGCACAAAGGGTTAGAATGAAAATCGTGCTGTGTGTTTTCTTGGTATTTCACAGGAATCAGGAGCACTGTAATGCTGATGAACACAGAATGTATCACAGGTGAGAAAGTCCAGGTGGAACAAACGTAACTCACCGTTTCCAGCACTCCGTTTGCTTTAGAAAAGAACATCTCAGAAGGTTTAACAGGTTGGACTTGGCAAGTGGAATCGTCGAGTTTCAGTCCATTTTCTTTATATTCGTTATCTAAACTAATAGCACCATTTAGGGAATCGATTTTTGGCAGCTCGTGCTGGGATCTTTCTTCAGCATTCGGACAGGATGAATGGGAATTATGCAATGTACGGACCACCTTTCCAATCAGAATTCCATTGGAAGATATTACGTTGCAATTCCTTTTAAACAAGCCCTTTGACTCCTCCGGTTTTCCTGAAGGTTCTGCACCGTAAGGGACTATGTTCTCAGAACCCAGTTTGGGGTTTCCATTCACTGCTGGCTCAACAAAGATTTCGTCAGGAACTTCCTGTTTGGAGACATTAGTCGGGACCGACACTGTGGATAGATTTGAGGTAGGCTCTGCTGCGGAGGAGTTTGTAACCGTGGATGAAGGAACAGGCTTGCTCAGGTCCTCATCCTCCCCAGCGCTGCTCGGACACTCCAGTTGGGGCACAGTCTGACGTGCAGGCAGTTTGTTGTGAATACTGATAGTGATCTTCTGGTTTTTTGACGGGTCAGTCATTGAAGGCCTGGAAATTGCCCAGTTTTGAACACAGGCTGTTGGTGGAGCTGAGGAAGGCCTTTTTACAGCCACACCAACTGCGCTGGGATCCTCTTTTAAGGGTCCATTTCCATTTAAACGACTTGAACTCTGCATTTAAAGACATTGCAAAATGGGTATGTTCAAACACACAGCACTGAAAGTTTTAAAACATGAAATTCTCCTACTCTACACTTCCACAAAGTGCCTCAAGAACCTAAGAAAACACCCCCGTTCCAATAGAAGTGCGAGTCCAACAAGTGTCTTTAATTCCTGCCTCTGGTTAACTCCATATTGGTATCAAATGAGCATCATTGTTGAAACCCACCCAAACAACTCAACATTGGCTAAAGCTATTCAAAAAAATACTTATTTTCCTCTTTAAACATTCCCTGACAACGCTGGAATAATTCTTCTGGTAATCAGGAACGAGACAGTATCTTTTCACTGTTTCACCTGAAGTGACACTGATGGGGGTGGGGTGGGGGATATTTACTTTTTAAATTCAAATTATTTAAGCATTAGTCTCTTTGTCTCAAGAGCATAGCTCCCAGTGCTTTAGGAAGCTGAGTTAGGAGGATCAAGTAGTGAAGCAGCACGGCTGCACAATTCAGGATTAGCCACTGTTTGAGCAACTCTGGCTGCAGCACAAGGGCTCTGAAGAAGCTGCAGCATGGAAGGGAAAATAAAACAACAAAAGTACCCCAATCCACACCAAAATCCACTGTATTTTGGTGCCATGAGCTGCCCCCCTCTAATTACCTTGATCATGTGAGGAGGAAGCCGTGGTCCCATGAATCCAGGCTGTTTGCTGTTGGCTCCCCGCTGGCCCAGGAACGGGCGGGGATACGACGGTGCCGGCAGGTAAAAAGCACGTTCCCCGAGCGTCAAGTCGTAGCGCCTGGAGAAAAATCAGGGATCTCATCTCAGAGCTTTTCTTTCAGCCTGTTCTTGGCTTAAACCCCATCCTATCATTTCACAGGAGCAGCGTTTATGACAAGGAAGACGTATCCAAAAGACTTAGCCAAGACTGCAAACTGAAAATCAAGTAATGGTCTTCCTCCAATGACATCCTTTTCAGAGCAGTAACTCAGCCTTACATCATCTGTGGCCATCATTTCTCCTCTGTTCTAAATTAGCCAGCTACAAAGAGCAGGTATATAGCAGGATACACAAGTGCAGAAGTTTAAGGCCAAGCAATGAAAGGTATTTTAAAAAGTGAGATGGGGAATTCCCAGTTGGACAGAAGTGAATTGTACCAACAGTAATATTTTCCTAGGGGTGAGAAGAATTTAAAAGAAGTAGTAGTTTGATAGTAAAAATGTGGTTTGTGTTAGTGGTTGTTATTACCTGATATAAAAAAGTACATAAGCTTGCTGATTGAGAACTGTTTTGATATCAGAAAGTTCTACTGAGGCATCATTCATTCGATACCAAAGTCCATTACCAGCCTGCAAACAGAGATAATATGAATTGCATGTGTTCCAAAGGACATCACAGATAGAACATTACAGAACAAAACATACCACGACAAAGCAAACAGAACACACAACGCAATCTTTTTCCCCTCAAAATGTTACCAGTAACATTTAATTTCTTTGCCAGCACAGATTTCCCCCCGCTAGAAATGGAGCTGTATCTACCTTTATGAAGCAGAGATAGTGCCCAGCATTACAGTTGAAGCCACTATGTACAAGAACTGCATATAAAGCATAGATGAGAGGTTCTCCAATGGATTGGGACATATACGCTCGAAGATCCAAATATTCAGGGTATTTTACATCCTAAACACAGACAAAGAAGATTCAAAAATTATCCTGAAATAATTCAAGGAATAGCCTGAAAAAAACCACTTCTGAAAACACAGACTAGGAATATATGAATATATTTTTCGATTCACTTAAAAATACCTATTCCACTTAAAAATACCTATTCTCATAATATTTAATAATTTAAGTTGCAGGGAGCTATTTTCTACAGAACTAGCTATTTAAGATATATTCTTATGGTCACGCAGGAACTTTATCACTATTAAAAAATGAAGGAGTCGTAGCTGTTATATTGACTTTCTTCCACTGTAATTACTGCCTGAAAACATGGACAACTTTAAAATGAGCATTCATCTCTGGGAAATGTTCCATTCCAAGAAGGTAAAGTAGCATTACAGCTGTAAATAAATACCTTGTTGATCTTTCCACCTGTAAAATTTGCAAATCTTTTCAGTGATATTGTGAGGACATTGGAAGAGCGATGTATCGTGTATCTCTTGGACGCTGGAACCATCTTTTTACACCTTAAAAACAAGCACAGACAAATTTTTAACAGTATATTCTTTTCCCACGCGAAAGTCGAACAAGTTTTCATCCCTCACACTTGCTCATGCTATTTGAATGATATTTACTTGCATAATATGTTAGAGCTTTTCCTAAATCCATCCATTGTATTTCAGCTTTGTTAACAGAGAGGAGATAGCAGCATATAAGAGGACAGCTCTACAGAACAAAGAATAACGGATTTAGAACATTAGCTTTTGATAGCCAAAGAAATGCCTGAACATTTCTTATGCCAAAAAGGTTAAGGCTGTAAAAAATACATATTAAAAAAAAAATAAAATTAAAAAAATCAGCGGAAGGAAACATTCTGCAGGAGACAACTGGGCAGTGTTAAGATTTCATGTACTGAGGTTGTCTGGAAAGACACTGAATCCATCTGCAGTCCTTCAAAACAAAACTACTCATCTTGTTGGTTGCATTCAAAGGCAGGAGGTACAGAGTAAGTAAGTCCTGAAATGCAACCACTAGCACAGACAAAGACTGTCTGTAAATGTGTCCCTTTACATTATCAAGAAAAATCCTGTTGAGAGTTAACAATCGGAAAGAATTAAATAGCCTCTTTTCAAAGTCTGATGTCAAAACACAAGGCTGAGAATTCCAAACTGGTGAAGAAAGCCTATGAACAGAAAAAAGAGACCCACCCAAAATAACCAAAAAAAAAAAAAAAAAAGAGGTGGTTTATAAAATTCTATGAAACCTGTAATTAGAGATGAAGATTTCAGGCAGTAATCTTTATTAAAAAAAATCCACCATGAAATCATGGTGGGAAATAAAAGGAAAAGTAATGTAATAGTTTACCAGCAATGGAAGTGATACTGTACATACACCAAACCTTTCTTTTTAAACTCACAAAATGACTGAAAAATTTGGGTTTATGCATGACTAAACTCCTCACCCCCCACATTGATTAATTAATTCAGATGTGAGGTACTTATTACAGTTATCTTACTCATCCTCAACCATAATCTGGAAACTATGGGAATTACGCAAATATTACACGTTGTTTTCTGGGATCCACAGAGTAAAATGAACCCGGGATTAAACTGGTGCAATAGCCCGTTGGATGCTCTTTACTCAGTATCTGCATTCAGATGTGCTAATTAACTAAAGTTTTCCAACAACAAAAAGCAGGGATTGCATTTTTCATTTAGAAGGATCAGGCAGGAATGTTACAGAACCGAGCCTGGTGGTCTCTGCTTTTCTGAGTTTACGTTTGAATAACAAACTTGTTTTGCCAAAATACCTTACACAAATGTTCAGGGCTCTGACAAATGTAGGAACATTTTCCATATTGATGAGCACACGGAACATCTGAACTCCACAGCTTTCACTAAGCACAGGTCAGGTTTAGGGTGGCTCATTTCAGACAGAAGACATCCACAGGTGTCACAATTCCAGAATTGTGCAAGACACTGTTCCAGGAGCCCCCAGAGGCTGAGTGTCACTGAGTCTTCACATTCACCAAGACCCAACCTCAGTTTGTTCCACAGGGAACACGAGGACCCTCAGGAAGCTGGTGTTGCCTCCCACCCCAAATTCTTGCCCACAGCTCTGTGTTCCAGCCCACCACTACTGATCAGACACCCCTTTTGTCTTCTGGCCACTTTTCAAAGTACAACTCCACACTTACGAAGGCTGACAAGCCCCAGTGTAGACAAGGAATAAAAGTCTAACGTGAGCTAATGGCCACAATTCTTACATTTCCAAATATTCAAACAGAAACACACAAATTACTCACTTAGAAACAAATGCCTTATTTCCCAAGCTTTGAACGATTTCAGTGTATTTGTTGTACAAACAAAATAAAATGAAACAGAGCCAAGTCTTGCTATCTTATTGCTAAACAAAAGTCAAAAGAGAACTTATGCTCTAAGTCATGCACTACATTAAACACATATCTTGTATTAAGGTGTAATTAATAATAATCTTACTTGCTACATTTATAGCTGTTTTCACCATCCAGTTGTTCTGGTTTCACAAATTGTTCTAGAGCTCTGGTGACAGATGTAACTGCCTGGATGAGTAAGAGATTAGAGCACTAAGTCACAAGAAATGCAAAATTTCAAACACTAGCACTTTACAAGAGAACCTTGCTAGTTCATACTTGAGTGACCTATTGTGAACCAGCAAACACCGTGAAGGAGGCAGAAACAGTACACTGAGCATTTACCTCATTTGAAAATGATTCTACTTCAAAATAAATAAATTTTGCGATGCCACAGACAGCATCTGTGGTGTGCTCTGGCATCAGTAACAAGAACAACCAACCCATCAGTCTAACAATAGATGTACGTTGAAGTAGAATAATTGAGAAGTATGATAGTATCATTGTTTGTGTAGATCTAATAATTATTTTCCCAGCTTAAATCCAATACAAACACGGAGAGCATTTACATGGCTTCCACAGAACAACACAGTCCAATCCACTCCCGAGCTCTTTTGTTCCAGCAGTATATGTTTTTAAGCAAAATGACTTTCTTTTACAAAGCTCTACGGGTCTTTACACTTTACACCCTCAGAGAACACCCCACCTTTATATCCAAGGTGACGTCGAGGAACGGCTCGTACGTATCCGACACCGCTTTGCAGTTCAAGCACTTTACTGCAATCAAAATACAGAGGCTTAACAACGTGTGAAGGACACTGTGCTAATTTAAATTATTAATACACACTAATTCAGCCACACGACAAACTCCTTTACTACAAACAGACACAGATCAGTTCAAAAGACAGTAAATTTTTTTAAAAGTACCTCGGGATCTTAGATATCCTCCAAATATTTGATAAATAAGTGTGGTGGCTTGAGAAGATCTGTCCAATCTGGAAATAAATTAGAGTCAGACCTTAGAAGACTAAAGGAACAGAGTTAACCCCTCAAACATTTTTTACGAAAACCAAGGACATAGATTTTAAATTTGTAATAGTAAATAAAGTAGTAAGAGGGGTTAGGGAACATTTAAAAGTTAATTTGTTTATGCTTACTTGGTGCTTCCATTCAAGCAAGCTTTCTGTAAAGCATCAACAGTGAAGCATAAGAATTCATGTGCATCCTCTTGACTGCCAAAATGGAAATGTTTTCCTATTCCTAATAAATAAGAAGGTTATTATTTATCTCTTATGGAATGAAAGAAAATGCGTATTTCTAAAATAGCTCTTCTTTAAAGTATCAAAATTATTTATATGCATCAAATAGCTCTTCAGAAAATTACAAAAAAAATAAAACTATACCAAATTACTTACTTTTAAGGCCATTGATAACAGATGTAGGTTTGATGGCATTATTAGAGCAACACAGGACCTGGTTGATGTGACTTTCCATTGTGCACATCATACAGAATCCTTCTACATGACCTGAACAGTGAGAGAAGAAAGTGTTGCAGTCTAGCCAAATATGCATTGCTACAAACCCCCCACCCCCACCAAAATAACAGTCTTTAAATTACAGGTGCAATGTCCACTCTCCATGCTACAGTCTCTTGTCCTAAGGTGCCAATACCCCAACATTTTTGTGGCATTTTATTATGCAGAACTGTACAGAATAAAAACCATAGAATCACAGACCAGGTTGCTCCAAGTCCCACCCAACCTGACCTTGAACATTCCCAGTGGAAAGTATCCCTGCCCACAGCAGGGGGTTCCAATTAAATGATTTTTAAGGTTCCTTCCAACCCAAAGCATTCTATGATTCTTAACTGAAATAATTTTACATATGGGAACAATACACAATTTAATTTCTTGGAATAAACACTAAGATATCAGACTAAGAAGTACACAGGTCCCTCAGTAAAAAACACATTTCTGGATGCGAAAAGAGGCTCCCCTAGGCTTAAATAAATTCAAATAGGAAAACGGAATTCAAAGGACACAAGTTCAAGGGTTTAAAAAACGCAAACTTTTACTTAGAATAAAATCAGTCTAAATTTTAATACAGTCCCCCACAAATTTCTATTTCAGTTCATAAGAGATTAGCCTGTAATGCCTTCTAGGGTTTGGGGTTTTTTTTAATGGGTCAACACTGAACATATAATCCATCAGTGTTAGTGCAGTACAGTATCCAGGCTGTGGAGACTAACAATCTTCAAAGCCGACATCCCAAATTTTATCACCTTTCTGCCAGCCGGAAACCCAAATGCCAAATGTTCATCGAATGCCTTCCTTTACAATGTACTTCATTATTCACATGAAGCAAGAAACGATCTTTTCTTTAACTTTTACCACAGCACATTAAATTAACAAATTCACTTTATTTGCTATTCTGAGCCTCCTGTAAAGAGAATCATTGAATCGCTGAGGCTGGAAAAGACCTTTAAGATCACGTTCAAAACCTGCTTGTACCGATAAAACAGGACAACTAAGAATTTCCTTCACACAATCACTGTTTTTCTTTTGCCTTCGGAGCTGTCCAACAGATTTATCATGTTAGAAAGTACTCACATGACTTGGTGTGCTCAAGGGAAAGCATGTAATTGGCAAGAGGAGGCGTGTAGGTCAGACACTGGAGAGTGGAATTAAGGAAACATGTGTTGCCGAGGTTCTGCAGTCCAACCCCAACGCTCTGGGTTTGTTGCCAATCCATACAGATTTTCTCAGGTGGGAAAAGAATTCTTTGTGGCGGAGCAATCCCATCGTTAACAACTGCAAAATCGTATTTTGAGAGACATGTACTGGTTTTGTTTTAGGGAGGGCTTTTAAAGAGCAGCATCCTGCAGGAGCACCCTGAAGAACCAGCTCCAAAGCAGAGCAACACAGGAGGCACTGCCATTTCAGTTTGCTGGTCTACACACTGGTTTGGACAATAGTTTATTCACCTGTTTTAATTCTGCCAATGCAAGAGAAACCACCACTCTTATTTTAGTACCAAGCTTCTTTACATCCATACTGTTTATCAATTAAATTATTGGGGTTTTCCTTATTGTAACTTAAACCCCCAAACTTACACTTGTAATTATACAGTAAGAACTGAGACAGAAAAATAAGCAAGTAGCACAGAAAGTAACCCTACACATACCAAATCTCTCCCTGAGCAGCATTATCATTCAAAGACTTGTGAATAATGGAGGCCATGAGTAGCCATGGTAAAATGTACTTTCCTCTGCATAACAGCAAAGAGCCATGTAAATCTATGTATTATGAAAAGCTGCCCTTATTTGACTGTAAAGAGATCAACAGTAATTTATAAAGAGATAAAACTAAGTTCTGCAAGACTTGTCCCTTCAGTTGCCTCAGGGGACGCACAAAATTGAAGTCTGCCACTAAAGCCTTGGTTCATCGTAGTCCCATTTCACAGCAGTGCAACAACTAAGAACTTCTTCTACTTCTGTTTGGAAAATAAACAGGGGGAGGACAAAAGACACACTTACCTAAATCTCTTTGGGCAAAAGGCTTCGATTTTTGAGATGATCTACAATAAATATGCCCTCCAGGGCCTTTGTCCACAGAGACTTTGTTTGGATCTTCTGTAGGCGGAACCCGGCCCAAACTCGCGGTGCGTGACGTCATTTTTTTAGTACGGGGTTTCATAGATTTGTCAGACCTTCTCGATGAAGATTTTTTAGACTTTGAGGATTTTGGCTTGTTAACTATGGTCATTGTTCATATCTGTAACAAGGCAAAAGTTCTGTTTGACATAAGGAAGGTCAAGAATCATTCCAGAAAGAAAAGACTACTGGAAACCCTGCCGGCTAAGTCTCAAAGAATTTGAAGAACTAAGCAGTTGCTAAGTATGATTAAAAACAAAGAAACAAACCTCCAAAACTCAAAAATAATTGCATCCAAAACAAAACTAAACACGCAAAGTAGAACTTTCCATCAAAACTGCATCGATATTACTTTTAACTTCAGCAGAGCCAGTGACTGATTGCATTTCTTACACTTTCATGGGATTTTAAACCACTACAGTTATGAAGACCTTCTTCTTAATATGAGCTGTGGCACGTTCAAGTGTTGGCCTGTTGAGATCCAGGAGGAGTTGTTTGGCCAACATCTTTTTGCTCCTGGGACACAGAGGTGGGATAGAGCTCTGAGAAATCCTGGGAAAGGAGATCAAGAAAACACTTGCAAATTTATTTCCACCCCGGTTTCTTCTGCCCTTCCAAGAAGCATTTGTTTGGATAGAATTTTGGCAGCACTCCTTGTGGTATTTTGCACCTATCACATTTACAATGCTTACTATCAACAAAAAGGTTGAATTAAAAAGCATCTTTTTCAGTTCCACTTGTGTAGAGCAGTAAGTTTTGCCAGGGAAAAACAACTAAGGAGCGTAAGCTATAAAAAGAAAATGCTGAATGCAAAAGAAAGCAAAACAAATCCTCAGCCCTCAAGAGCAAAGGCAAAACCAGATACTAAGTATCTATTAAATAAAATAAATAAACTAAAATAAATAAAATGCTGATTGGGTTTTGAGATGATACCTCTTTAAGTATGTGTAATTGTGTGTGCATAGTAAGCTGTTGAACAATTACACGATCAATTATCAATTTCTAGATGTAAATTTTTACCACTGTCTTACTATAGCATGTAGGGCCTTTTTAAGTTTAGGGAAACTATAAAATTAACTGGGGCTTTAAAGCATAAGCTGCTTTGTTATACCGAAATATGTGAGAGACCAAAGCATAAAGCAGTTTCAGATTCATGGCATAACTTGATTGCTGATGATAAAAATTCAGGTAGATTAAACAAAGCATTGTAAATTGGAGAATTTCTCGTCCCACAAAAGACAAATTACGCACAAAGCCTTTAATTAGATTTTTTCCCCCTGTAAATTCTCAATTTAAAATCCAATCTATACACATTTTCCATTTGTGAGATTATAATACACAAAAATGGAAAATTCATTCTCATTCTACTGAAAAATGAAGACATCCTTGTCCATTTGGAAGACTAAGATGATAGTTCCTGGGCTCAGTGATTTTCAGGTAAGATCCAGACTTCAAATTGCAGATACCAGTGACATCTCCAGGGAAGGGGTTTCAACAACATATTTAAAACATATTTGCAGGACAAAAACCACAATCAAAACGTTGCAGTGAAAAGCAAACAGAAGAATGTTATCACAAAAAAAGCTTGGGCCTCATACTGACCAATGAGGGAAGCTTTATGTATTTTTAAATTTATTTTGACAACTGAGTAACACATTACCATGTATCAAGCACTACACACCAGCAGGTATTAATGCCGGTAAGAATAACTCGGACTCACCACTTTTTCAAAATATGTCAATATAATTCTCAATTTGGACACCTCATCTCTTGGACAAAGTAGTACAAAAACTATCAACACTGATGTTTTCCCTCTCCTGTTGTTCAGCGTACATACAGGTTGTGTTCCTGCACCACTGCTGAACATAAATTTACACTGCCATGTGTATTGAGAGTTATTTCCCTGCGCTATTCCCCTAACACACTTCTCGCAGTATGATATTAAAAGGGTACACCAGATAAAAGAGTTACTTTCCTCCCATTTCGAGCGCTGCATCGGCGTTGCTCAGATTTGTTTAGCAGTCTCACCACAACACACACCAGTTACGAGCTGGAGCTAAATATTTATGTTTGGTCTCGGCTCTGCATACAATAAATCACAGCTCGGGAGGGTCTGACACGAGATCCCGCTCACAGAACCGCGGCTAACCAGGGAGTGCGACTGCGCCTTTATCTCCGTACAGCCCGAAGGTTTTCAGCAGTGATTGTAAGCAAACACCAGCGGCACAGGGGAACAAGAGGGAACTCCCGCAGCACCAGCCCGGGCGGGGCTGTCCCGGTAAATCCCGGCACCGCACACGCCGCTCCGAGCCAAAACAAACCGGGGCGGTGCGGGAACACAGACACACACCCCGCGCCGCTTTTACTTTCGTTACACAATGAAAGGCAGGAGAGGCGGGAGTTAATTAACCTCTTCGCCCTTAATTACGAGCCGCGGGACAGCTCCGAGCGCCGCGTCCCCGCCGGTGGTGGCGGGACCGAGCCCGGAGCGCCCCCGAACCCCGCTCACAACCCCGCAGCCCGCCCAGCCTCAGACACCAGCCCGGGGTCAGCGCTGCCCGAAACACCAGTTCAGGGCTTCCGAGGCGTTTTGCTTCCCGAAAACGTTCTGACACCGACAGCGAAAGGCCGCTAGCAGGGGCAGGCAGAAGGGGCAGGGAGAAGGGGCAGGGGCAGGCACCGCACGCAACATGTCCGCGCTGAGC
>VZRE01000777.1:399987-417413 GCA_013396775.1 Cephalopterus ornatus
CAGCGAGCGCCTCCGGGTCACACGGGGACCGGCACCGCCCCTGTGCCGCGGCCGGGAGCCGCTAGAGGGGGCTCGGCGACCCCCGGCCCGGGCGCGGGGTTCCCGCGGTGCGCGGGCGGTGCCGGTGCCCGGGCGGAGGGGAGGGGACGCTCCGCTCCCTGCCGCGGACCTGCGGTGCGAGCTCCTGCCCGTCCCCGCCTCCCCGCGCCGCAGTTCCCCCCCTCTTCGGTTTGTCCCTCCGGTTCATGTTGTATCGCTCCGAGCTCAAAGAGCGGCCATAAAGGCTGGCCCGGCCCCCGGGGCCGCCCCCGGGACAAGGCGGGCGGAGCGGAGGGGCCCGGGGGGCCCGGCATGTGGCGGGGCGGGAGGGCCCCGGCGCTGCGGGCGCCGCCCGCCATCGAGTTCCCTGAGGAGAGCCCGGAGCCGCGCTTTGACGGTAAGCGGGGCGGGGGGCGGCCCTGAGGGGCAGCGGGGAGGGCGGCCTTTCGTCCCGGCTGCCCACGGCTGGCAGGGCGGGCGGAACCGCCGCCTTTCTCCTTCCCTGCCTTTCCCTGCGCTCCCAGGGTGATGCAAGAGCGGGCAGGCCCTGCCCTGCGGCCGCGGGGCGAGCTCCCCCCTCCCCGGGCACTGGAGCGCCTCATCCTCCCCGGGCAGCTGCTTTCCGTGTAGGCTAAGAAAAATTAATTAGCTTCCTAATTAGCGTCTTAATCGACTCGCTCGGTGGCAGCTCGCCGTGGTGCCTCTTTTGTGAGGCAGGGTTGTGCTGAAGCTGTTGTGGGTTGTAGGTTGTTTTGATGTTTAGGTCAATAGGCGTGTACCGAGACCTAAGTTCATTCGTCTGCCTGTTCCCTTCCAGAGTCGGATGTGCCGGCGGAGCTGCGAGTTGCAAACGGGTCGCAAAAGTTCGTGAAGTTCACTTCGACCATCCAAAACCAGCTGCTGCTTGCGTCGCTGCTGGAGCATCTCTGCCACATGTACACGCACAACCCAGTACATTCGAAGTGTTTGTTCCGAAGTTAGTAAGAGTAGTTCCTTCCTGTCTCTTAAACTGCCTTACAGCAATGTCCCTCTGTGCAGAATTGCAGTGTAATATCAATACAAAGCTGTAGGTTTCATCCCGTTGGGGCAAGAGTAATTCTGTGAAGAGGATGAATACCCTGAATCAATTTAATTGGGAATGACAACTTGTCTTATTTTTGAAAACAGTAACAGAATATTGCTGCAGATGTAAGGATCAGACAGTTCTGTTCCAGCTAAATCATGTGAGTTGCATCATGAGAAGGGCAGCAGAGTAAATTATGTAACTGTTAAATGTGATCTAAAAACACAGGTAGAAGAGGAATCTAATAAAAATATTTATAAATAATTAGCTGTAGCGTAGTCTTCATGAAGTTTTTCAGAATTGTGTTCTGGGAAAGTATTTTGCTGTAAAGTCTTTTTCATTCGGGGAGTTTGCATCTTTAAGCGTGAAATGTTACTTTCAAAACCTGTCTTCTTGGTGTGTGACTTACCTTGGGTATTTTTTTCATTCAGGCATATACTTAATGCATTTGAGAGACAATATCCAAGGTTTTTCTTGTTACTGTATGTGATTGTAGAAAATAAAATCTCATAGTTAAAATTGAAGCCATTTATAACATCCAGTGACAACAGTGCAGACAACTGTAGTGAGTTTTTTTCATTGAAGTCTGATGTAGATGTTTGGCCCTAGGTCTTAATATTTACCAAACAAAATATCGAGGAAAAAAAACCTACCAGATTTCCTCCTTTTGTGAGAGGAACAATAAAACCAACCTGGGTATCTTCCAAAATATGTAGCTGCTTGTGTGTACTTACATTCCTGCATTGGTATCATTTAAACCAATTTCCCAGGTGGAATAAATCTGATGAATAAAAGAAACCCATACTCCAGTAGTTGTATCTGTTTTGTGGTTTTGGCTGGTGTATTCATGTCCTCATGGGTGGGATTTTCCCACTTCTCTAGTGTGTGTAACTGTCCCCGTAAGGCCTGTGTTGCAAAATTCCTGATTTCTTGGAGATTCACTTCCCATACACTTTATCTCCTCTAAAAGATCAAGTAATAGGCCGATTCGTGAAATACTGGTACCGAAGAAACACCTTAAAAAAATCTTATGAGCAGGCTTGTTTTAAGACCTTAGAACTCCTAAAACTTTTAACTACCTTTTTGTAGCATCTTTGCAGTTGCACCAATCTCCAGCATTTGTTAGTTTTTCTTTTTGTCTGTCACAGTTGTTTTATCCCAACTTAGAAAGATGAGGTGCTTGGGGTGGTGGTAGAAGGGAGTGACTTCATTCTCTATTATGAGGATGTGCACAAGTCTGTGGGTTTGGATGTGAATTAGAAAATCTTGACATTAACAGTTTTGATTATAAATGAGTCCTTTTAGTTTATGAACCTGCTTTGAATTTTTTCTTTTCACAGATAAAAATTAGCCCAAAAGTAAAATGTAGGTGAAGTGGTAGATGTTTGTATAATTCATCAGCTGAGGAAGAAAATGAGATGGCAACGGGATTCCCATAGAACAGCTCGACTTTGGATTTAATTGGTTTTTATTGCAAAGAGTACGGGACCAGCATTAGAGTAGGAGGGACCATTCGGTTTTTCAGATGTGTTACCTTTCAAATGAAGTTTCTCATTTGCATGGTCTTATTGGCAGGCTTTATTTAATGTTTCTCTGACCTTTCTCCGTTCCTTTGTGCAGTACTTCGGCAGGCTTTCACAAGAACAGGGCTGCTCTCTCCTTTTGCCTTCTGTGATGAATTCAGTACTGTAAGACTGCAGCACAATAGAGCCATTACTGAGCTGATGAAAGCGGCTAATCAACAAATACTTAACGGGGTAAGCTTTGTTACATGTCTGTGGCAACCTCTGCATTAAGGAGCTTTTGTTTGGGGGTTCTTTTAATAATGGAATGGGTCTGCTTAGTAACTACACGAAGTTGTTTGGGATGGCATGTTCTGGTTCTATAGGTGCAAACCAAAGTTTCTGAAGCCAGCAATATTTTGTACCCTTAAAAAAGTAGTTAAAATGTTTGTAAACACAGGCAAGGTGTTATAAGTATTGCTACAGTGGGTTTTTTTCACAACAGACAGACATCCATTTTCAACTTTAAGCTGTTGGTTATGTTAATGCATTAGTGGAAGGTGTAATTTATGCTTCAGGCTGAATCAGACCAGTTTGTTTATCTGGCTGCTTCAACTAAGCTAGTTAATTTTGTCTTAAGCACATTTTAGAGCTCTCATTTTATCCTGTTTGCCAGCAGAACTCTGAAAGGGCAGTAATCTCTCTAGCAGAGAGATGTTAAAAGATTACCAGTGGGATAATAATACTTTAATTTGGTGAAGCTCTCTCTGCAGCATGTGAAGGGCTGTCAGTAACCTCGTTTTCTTGTAAGAACATGGTTGTAGTTTCTTTTTTGATTAAGTTGTCTGTGCTGGTGGCACAGTAGATGTTATTCTTTCTTATGTGGCATGTCTTCATGTTGGATTTTGTTGTTTCGTAGGAACTGGATAACAGAGAGCCTCATGCAATTGGGTATGTATTCAAAGCATGTAGAAATACTAAACTCCCTCCCTGAAGTTCTGTGTTCCACTCTGAATTTAATTAATACTGCATTTCGTATTTTGACTCTGAAACATGAGGAAAAAAAGTAAAAATCTCTCCAAATTTCCCAAATTATCCAGTGAAAATTCCTCCTTCAGCACAACTCTCATGTTGGGTGCCACCATTCAGGGAAACAGGATTTATCAGGCCTAAATGTTAAACAAATATTCTGAATACTTCTGTTAGCACAGAGGGTGGATTTGTAGCACATGTGCACACTCTTGCAGTCTGCTGGTTTTCAGTGACTGGTACAGTATGATAATGTCAGTTTTCATAATTGAATAGTATTTTTAGAATGTGTACGGCTTTACCTTACTTACAAGTTATAATTTAGTTTAATGCAGCCAAACTTTTTTTGACTAGGGAAAAAGAAGTTCACTTTGAAGCACAGACTTCACGATACTTGAATGAATTTGATGAGGTTGCAAGGCTGGGAACAGGAGGATATGGCAAAGTATACAAGGTATTCTTTACCTCACATTTATAACTGATCTGTTTATGTCTAGTCTTATTTTGGAGTTTAGAGTTACTGTTTTGGCTGTAGTGGGTTTTTTGAATAGAAGAGTTGCAAATCTGCACCTTGGAAGGTAGTTGGTGTTTCCTTTCAAAAGATGCTCAGTTGTGGTTAGTTTTCAGTTTGTCAGGAGCAGGATATATCAGATGTTTTATTGTGTGTATTTTGACTCTTTTAAAGTGAATGGAAGCTGCTTATTTCACCAGTGAAGTATTGTGATATATTGACTTTAAACAACCTCAGGAACCGATCAGTCTGCACGCTCCAAAGCTTCAGTTGTGGCTGCTTGAAAAAAATCAGCTTTAAAATGAGCATCAACTGTCCAACCCAATGTTGAAGTGTATTAAATACTTGCAGTGTATGGCCAGCCCGAGGTTCCCCGTGTGGTACAGGCCATATGTAAAGGACAGTTGTGGTCTCACATATTTGTTGAGAACCTGCTTAAGCAGCTATCAGGACCTATCAGTATTTTCTGATTGATGGAAAGATAGCTGCAAGGGTATGTATTTCACAAAGATTGGATTAGATGTTTGCAGTCCTCAAAGAAGACAACAGCACAGTATCCTTATCTTACACAGCTGGGGCCTAAACCCAGTTTCATTCCCTGATACAGGTGATGCTCCATATCAATGGAGTGCAGAAATTAATTTTTAGAAAGTTGTAGGTTCTAAAGGATTTAATTTATTAAACACGTTAACATCTAATTTTGTTCTATTGCAATTGTTTTCAGGTCAGAAACAAGTTAGATGGTCAGTTCTATGCTATTAAAAAAATTAACATTAAGAAGGCTACGAGAAGAGATTGCATGAAGGTATTCTTCTTTCTGTGTTTTGTCCCTGTTTTAACTCCTTGTTGGTTGTAGCTTATTCTGACTTAATTAGTGCAGTTAGTATTTCCCAAAACATTGCAAATGTTTATACAATTTTGTATGCATTTTGGGTTTCTAAAGGTTTGACCCTGTCAATGCCTACTTAAAAATTAAATGAGATGTATTTAAGTCCATTAAAATAAGCATATTAATTATTTTAATTTTATCATCTCTGCAACCATGAAAATCATAATTTGTTTTAAAGCTTCCAAATTTTCTCTGTTACTGTAATAATTTTACCTGTTCTTTCTCTGTGAGAAACTGTTATATTTTGTTATCTTTTGTGTTTACTAAGCACTCAGAATAAAGGACTGTCACACTGGGGGGTTTTTTTTTGGTCTTTTTAGGTGCTACGAGAAGTTAAAGTGCTGGCTGGGCTGCAGCATCCCAATATTGTAGGCTACCACACTGCCTGGATGGAACAAGTCCAAACAGTACATCCAAAAGGAAAGTACAGCATATTGTGTAATTCTTGCTTGTGTCTTACAACCTCTGTATTATTGTTTGCAGGAGAATATTTCTTGTCTGACAAAATAACTACTTTTTCCCCTCATTAAAACAACCATAAGAAAGGAAAACTACAGATGATTGATCACCAGGTCCATCTGTGCACTTCAATCCCTCCTTACCAAATAACTTATCTGTTACTTAATGGTGAATTTGAAACTGTGCAAGTATTAGCTTGACTTCTGGTACTATATGAGGAGGATTTTAAAGCTGGGTGAAGTTCAGTGCAATGCCTTTGCGTTAATTTCCATTAAACCTTTTTAATGCAAGAAGTAGTGAGGTGACAAGTGAATGAATACTGGGGAATGAGCCACTTCAGATATTGGGGGGGAAAGTGATGCATAGGCAAAAAAAAAAAATCACAAATTTGCTACCATGTTTTGAAGTCGCAGAGTTGTAGCAAAACTAGAGTAAGTCTCCCACTATGCTTCTCTTGCTATTTGGAAAAGAGTTTAGAGAAAGTGAAAGAGCCTGGAAGTAAAATAATAGCCAAAAAAAATACCCAAACCCTCTTACTTAGCTTTCCACATGGGAGTTTTTAAATTTGATGAGTTGCGTTTCACTGACAGAGCAATCAGATCTTTTTGTGTATCAGCTCCTGTGTGTAACTGTTGAGAATTTACCTACTTTTGTGTTCATTTTACACCTCCTTGGCCCCCTTTTTCTTCTCTTCAGTTTCTTTGTTCTCAGCTCTTGCTGCATTCCATCCTTTGGTCCCTTTGCAGCCCTAATCCATTGGTCCCTTTCTTGTCCTTTCCCTGAATGCCTTGAGCAGTTAAATCTTTTGATCCTCTCTTAGTGGGAGGTTTGGTTATGCTCTGTACAACTTTATTGCTTTCCAAGTCAGTGACTTGTTGCCCAGCCAGCTATAACCACAAAAGGAAATGCATAGGAATTTTATAGTAAAACAGGCAAAATTTTTTATCCAATGATCTGGAGAATCTCAAAGGATGCAACTGTTTAGTGCTAGGGATCCTTCACAAGTGTTTAGTGGTGATAATGTAAGTACATAATGAGATCTGTAGGTAGGGTCTGTGGTACTTAGTGGCTTTCCTAGTCTTACAAGATCGGGGGTTTTTTATATTTGCTTCAGTGTGCTAAAACAAACATCTTCTTCACATAAAAATACCATTTTAGTGAAAATTATTTCCAAAACATCGAGTCTCTTCAAAACAGCAGCAGCATGATGTGAAGGCTGGTGCCTTGTAGAGCTGCTTCTTTAACTGTGTCATATAAGCCTTATTTTGAACAAGCTGACTTTTTAAAGATGCAATCTAAGTAAAGAACCCAGCCCTTTTAGTGACTTTGTTCAGCATATATTTTCATTTGAAGAGAAATGAAATAGATATTAGGTAGGGTTGCTTCTTAGCAGACTTATCAAGCACTTTTTGCAGCAGCAGAAATAGGGGTAATCTACAGGTGACAAAGTTAAATTCAGTAAGATGCTGTAGCTTAAAGGCTAGTTTTTAGTAAATACACATATATATTTTTTATTTTATAAAATACTATATTTATCTTTTCATCCAACAGCTAGAACAATAATGGAGTTGCTGCCATTGTCTTTGGAGCAAGAGAGCAGCAAGTGAGTATTACAAATCTCAGTGGAATGTATTTGATTTTAACATAAGGCTTTTTTTTAAGTAACATTAGAAGAGTACAGAATTCAGCGTATAGTGCTTTTTGCTTCCGAATTATAACCAAAAAAGTCTGAATTATCCTTGTCAGTGTTTGTTTTCTTGTTGCATAAGCTGAGGATACTTGTCTCTCCTTTGGCTCTCAGTTTCTGAGTGCCTGGATGTAACACTGGGCTTCAGGTTCACTTCAAAGGTTCAGTGGCAGTCAGAAACAGTGATTAGTGCCGTGGGGTCATACTGGGGTGATGGGGCCTTCTGCTTCCCAAAAGTGTGCTGAGCCCTTCCAAAGAGGAGATGGAATTGTGTGACAAATAGAGTGTAACTTCCTGAGTTTGAAGGGCTGGGGCTGCCTTGTGCATGTCCAGTGCGTGCTGTGACCCAGGACTGTGTGACACGGAGCTGTCTGGCTCAGCTGTCACAAGTCCCTGCTGGGGGAAGGTATTACAGTGGCTGGAACCTGCACTGCCATAATCCTGGAGTTTTATGTGGGGAAGCAGCTGAATTTTTACTTGGGAGTGCAGTTTGCAATTAGAAAAAAAGAGAAGTTTTCAGTATGGTGTATGACAAATAGATGGTATGAAACTCTGTACTCAGTTGGATTTCTCTCCCTTTGTTATTTTCAGTGATCACTGTCACATTCAGAGTATGGAAAGTGGCAGTTCAATAATCTTTGCTGACCTTACTTCACCAGAAGAGAAGTCCTGTGACAGTACTGGTCTCAGAAATCTGGGGAGTGATTCAGTGCAAAATAGAGACGAATGGAATGATTTTACAAACAGCAACAGTAAAGAGTGTGTGAAACCAAATAAATGTGAGTTTTCCATAGAATTACCAGAGGACTCTGTAAATAATGTTAGCAGTATGTCAACTGGTGTGAAAAATCATTCAACACGGGGACCTCATTCCAGTCTGGATCAAGATGCTAGCACAGAAAGTCAGTCCTGCACTGAGGAATGCTCCAAGAACGATGTAGCTCTCTGTGGAGAGTTTGAGGTAAATACAGTTCTCTTTAAATATACTTACCTGCTGTCTAATTTAGTAACATTTGTAAAGCAGTTGGGTAGACAGAGGAATTATTTATAATGATAAATTTAAAAGAGTGAAATGACTGCAGTTAGAGCCAAAAGTTCGGACAGTTTCTACTTAAGTGGGTAACAAACACCGTGACAAGGAGCTGGCAAAACTGCATGTGTGAGAAAAGTTTCCACATGTTAGTCATCTTGAGTCCTTTCAAAGTACCTACATGAATAAAAAAATACTACTGCTCCATAAAGCAGCCCCATCAAACTTCAGCATTCAGCAGTGATGGCTCATGCAGATGTTATCGGTGGAAGTGTCTGTATGCCGTGTGGTGCCCAGGCAGCGTAGGAGTACATGTGAAAAAGAGAAAAGCAGCTTGGGGCAGGGAATGGCCTGTGCTTATAAAATGCTGTTAGCATTTGTACTATACTGATATGTTCTGTGGAACACAACCAGCTCTGGAATGTGTCGAGCTGCTGCTACAGTTTGGAGTTCCCTCTTGCAAGAAATCCAGTTTTAAAGGTGTCTGCTTGAGTTGTCCAGGTTATCAGATGAACTGGTACGTTATCAGAAACTGAGCTACGTATTCATGGTAAAGATGGTTGGACCAACCTAAGCAATTCCATAAAATTCCATATGAAGAGGTTTATTGTTTGGGGTTTTTTGCTATTTTATAATATTTTATACTATCAAGTTGGAATGAACCTCTGTTCAGTATATCTAGAAGTATCTAAACTCCAGTTTGAATATTAAAGGATGTATCTGGCAGTTTTGTTAGCTTTTATCATATAACAATAGTTAAAAATTGAGAAACAAAGAGAAAAAAAAAGCCCAAACCAGATAGCATTGTTGCATCTGCTTCTTGAAGCAGTAGATTAGTAATACTGTACTTGATGTCATGTTGGTATATCTGGTTCTTGAGAGTTTTTTTAATAAATGTTGGGTTTATTAGCTTTAAAGACAATCACTAAGGAAATACTGCTCATATTACAGTGGCAAAATCATGGCCCATTATTTTTCTCTTAGGTGGAGTATCGTTTGATGCTTTACATACAAATGCAGTTGTGTGAACTGTCCTTGTGGGATTGGATTGTTGACCGTAATAGAAGATGCAACAAGCGAACAGAGGAAAATTCCAGTAAGATTCATCACTGTCCTAAAATTTACTTACTCATTGTAAAGCACATAATTACTTGGGGGTTTTTGTTGTTGTTTTCTTTTGTCATTTGAAGTCCAGTTGCCTGATTTTGTTTTAGTTCAGCACCTCATAATACAGATTTTCGTCATGAGATGCTTTATTCACTTAATCAAATAGCAGCTTGTGTTGAATTTCTTTATGATAGGTGTTGGTAAAAGGATTTAAATTCCAGAGTTTTAGACAACTCTTCAAAAAAGAATGACCGTGTGCCTGAGGCGTAGTTGTTATCTGGGGAGATCAGTGTTTGGGCAATACTCCTTTTTTGGAATAGTTTTTTTATTGACAAAATCTGCTTTTTTCTCAGCTGTTTTAAGGCTAATTTGTCTGCTGTGGAAAATACAAATACATTATTTGATCCTGACAGGTTACAACAAACTTAAAAGGTTTGTTCCCAAGAATCAAAAATCCTATGCAAGCTAATTTGTAGTAGGTCTAAAGGATCTCACATGTTCTTTGCCTGAGTCCCAGGGGAGTTCTCAGGCCCTGAGACCAAGCAGGCACCAATAACTGTTGACATTCAGAAGAAGAACAAGTCTAACGCTCTTAAAGCATTAGAGACATGTTCCATTCCCTGGGGTGGTTGTGTAAAAAAACATGTGTGTAACAGATTGTAAAACATGAAGTGCATGATTAATGTTTCATCTTAGTTTTAATCACTATTTAGATAAATCTGTTCTCTTCAGTCATGGAGTCAGGTTTACCAGTGAGCTATGGGCTGACTTCAACTAATCTCTCCTGTAGTCATAGGCTTTTAGCTCTCATGAGCTAAAAGATGATGTTCCTGGTCAGGAAATAACAGAATTATTTAGGGCATTTGCCCTTGCAAAACACCGTTCTCACACAGTTTCGTGGGTGACAGGAGAGGAAAGGTGAATGTTATCCCAGGTTAGACATGAAGAGACAGAAATCCAAGTGTGAGTAAATGGTGAGTGCTCAAAGGGGCTACAGACACATTAGATGTGGGTCATCAGAGCAGGAAGACGACGTAGTTTAATAAAACAGTAATGTGGGAAATCATAAAAACAATGGGATGCCAAGTTTATTAAGGACAGCTACAGCCAGAGGAGATTGGGAATTTCAGAGGGCAGCACAACAGCAGAAAGATTAGGATGCAAAAAGGAAAATCCATATTTAAAATATGCTCATTCTGTTAAAAATTTATTCCACGGCATAAATAAACAGAATTCAACAAGACATACCACAATAAACTTAGATAACACGGTACAATTAGCTGAAATAATGTAAATTGTTTTAAGGTCCATACCAGCTCGTGGATGTCCCTTGGACAATGAAAATTTTTCAAGAGTTAGTAGAAGGAGTTTGCTACATCCACAGCATGGGGGTGATGCATCGAGACATTAAGGTAAGTTCATCAAATTATTACTTGAGGTTGAAGAAAACAAAGGTAACTCACATTAATGGAGAGTGAAAGCAACTTCATATTGCATTGGGCATGACCTGGGCTCTTAAGAATTTAGTTGTTAGTATGGAAAAATACACTTATCTGCTCTATAACAGTACCATCCTCAATTACATTGACTTACAGGTGGATTACGATTAAGGTGTGGAAATGTCTGAAGTCCTGGTAGTTGTATAAAGAATTCCAGAATTCCATAGAGTTCCTGTGAGCCTGGTTTTGAGGCCAGTGCTCATTGTTTTCACTGTTCATTCCCCTAATGGTGGTTTTGCAGATACCTTGCAGAGACAGTAATTTCTGTGATAATAGTCTTAAGAAAGTCTTTCGGCATGTGAGTTGCTGAGAACAGAAGTCCAGAGGGTGGGTGTCCTGGATCGTGTCTTTACTTCAGTGGATATGAGAAGCCCAGCAACTTGTTCAAAAGTGCTGCATCTTTTAAATTTAAGAAATTGCACTGAAGAAGTGAAGAGTGGGGATTCACATCTACCTTATACTCCCAATAGAAGATCAGCTATTTCCTTTCTGCCCACTGAGCAAGTGTCTTTCTTTCTAGATACATCTCATCCCTAGTGGTCCTAAAGCCAAAAAACACGTGGATAGAACTATTTCAGTTTTCCCACTCAGAGCTCTCAAGTCTCTCATAATTTGGCTTTTTTTCATGGCAGCTTCCCAGAACGAAGTAGCACATTGCAGCTGTGCTTATCACACAGGAAAGTGTATTTTATTTTACATCATGTTTAGCCCAGTGGTATTTAGTCATCCTTCTGCTACATCACTCTGTCTAATTTCCTGTGTGCTCTTGCCTGTTCCTGTTTGACTACTGTTCTGCAAATTTCCCATTTTCTGCTGAAGAAAAGAGAAGTACTTTATCTTTCCAGTAAATCTTTGGGGTTTTCCTGTTTTGCTTTTTTCTTTTTTTTTTTTCCTAGATCCTTCTAGATACGTGGTCTTTCAGCCCAAATGGTGTTGCTAACATATAATTTGGTATCAGCAATAACTGGTTTTTTCTCACTACTCAAAGTGTTAAATAGTTATCTTGTACTTGTGAAACATTGGATTTTATAGACTTTTAAACAGCTGAAATTTCATAGTTCTTTATATAGATAAACTTTTAAATTGTTCTCTGTCTTGTTTTGTAGCCCAGAAATATCTTTCTACATAGATCAGATCATCAGGTAAAAATAGGTGACTTTGGATTAGCCTGCAAAGACCTTCTTTGGGATGATGCAGACCAGTGGTTTCAGACAGAAAGGGTAAATGGTAAGAGAAAAAAGCTTAATGAGCTTCAGTGTTTATGGTATTAAAATCATTAAGTATTAAACTGTTAAGTGAAAGGGCAACAGCACTAGCTAAGTCTAAATTGACTTTTTAAAGGACTGACACACACTTCAGGAGTGGGGACTTGCCTCTATGCCTCACCAGAACAACTGCAGGGATCTCACTATGATTTCAAGGTAGGGAGCTTTGTTTTTGCGGGTTTGTTTGGGTTTTCTCCTATTAATATATGCTAGATAATTGAAATAAATAAAACCTTTCAGTAGGTAAATATGTAATATTTGGTAAATACATAGACTCCTACTGTTACTCCTAATGTTTTTATTGAAACATGGATTTTAACGTTGCCTTCTAGTTTACTATTAATGCAATAATTGTTTTTAATATCATCTTGAGAATATTATATAGGTTTGAATTTGAGTTTCTTTAGTGGTGTCACAGTACTTTTCCTATCATCATCAAACTTCATTGTTTTGAAGCTTTTTCACATCATGACTTTATGAGGGAAAAAAAACCCTAGTAAGGAATAAATAGCAGTTATCACAGAACTTTCTCTTCACCCCATTACCAGTCAGACATGTACAGCATGGGTGTTATCCTGCTAGAACTCTTCCAGCCATTTGGAACAGAAATGGAAAGAACAGAAGTTCTTACACATTTAAGGACTGGCCAAATTCCTCACACTTTCTCCAAGCAATGGCCCACTCAAGCCAAGTATGTCAAACTCCTCACCAGTCAGAGCTCTACAGACAGACCAACTGCTGCTCAGCTTCGGGACAGTGAACTGTTTCACACCACAGAACATGTAAGTGATGCCAGTGACCTCAGCCCTCACAGGGGAAAGAAAACGCCCTTTGTATCCCTGCCTGGATGCAGTTGTTAGAACTTCAGAGCGTGTGATTATTTAGGCCACTATATTAATGTTTCTGGTGTCCTTGCAGTGAGATAGATGGTCATTAACTGTCAGTAACTTTATGAAGACTGGACAGCTGAGATGTATTATTATAGGTAAGAAAAGCTTTTGAAGCTTTTCATCGCATCTGCAGAATCTTTTTATCAGTTTCCCCTTTCCTTGTCCCACTACTTTGTGGACTAAGGTGTGGTATCAAGTGTGCAGAGTAGCTGTGGTGGTGCAGCATGTGGCTGTAGTGGATTGCAAATACAATCCAGACAGATCAGTAAGGCTTTATCCTTGCCTGGCTCTAGCGGAAGTAAACTGACTCTCATTTTCAGGTTATTTCTAACCTACAACAGAAGGTGCGACAGCAAGAGGAAGAAATAGAGAAGCTGAGGGAGAGAATCAGACTCCTTTCCGAAGAGCAAGATGAAAACATGAGACTAGGCTCTCCTGTTTGAGTACAGAAAGACCTAATCTACTGTGTATTGCTAAGTTAAATAAAGTGTTTCTTTTTTTACAAAAATATTTCAATGCATTTTCATTTTGCTGTCTGTTCTTTAAAGGTCTTCATCCTTTTGCCTTTGTTCAAGAGAAAGGATTCATGTTGCACAGGAGAAATTAAAGAGCACACCTTGTACATACATAGGACTAATTTGCATATCTTAAAATCATTAAGCAAACACATGCTATGCATCAGGTACAAAAGAGAGAGGTCACTCTCAAAAGGCAGCTGTAGTGTTTTTATTGACTTCAGAATTCCATCCAAGTGTAGAACATAAATACCTCCCAGAAAGGACTCACACACACTACAGCAGGCCTGAGGTGGAACAAGATTAAAATGACACCCGTAGGAGGAGCACAGGCTCACTTGAGCAGCTTCATCACAGAGCTGAAAGGTGCCAGGTTCTCACAGGACTTCATCCACTTCTGCACGTTGGCGGGGGCGGTGTTGGCAGCGCCCGTGTGCTGCAGGGCACACCAGGCCACCACGTCTGCCACCGACAGCTCGCTGCCCACCAGCCACGAGCTCTTGCCCAGGGCAGCGTTCATGGAGCGCAGCACTGCTCCCCTCTCCTTGCTGCTGCCTTCCTGCAGCTGGAAGATGGCTGTGTCCACCCAGCTGTCGATCAGGGTTGAGGTAACTGCGTTGTACTTGGGGCCAAACAGGGAGAAGAGGAAGCGAGCGATGTTCCCCTCTCCTTCTATCGGGCACATGGTTTGGATGCTGAACTTCATCTGGGGCTTTGGAACTGAAATGAACACAAGGAAAGGAAAAAAGATAAATAGAATGGCAATTCCATGAGGTATTTTACTTGTGATGCCAGCAACACTGTTAACATCGTGAGCCTCATGAACAATTTTCAGCCTTCTGGGATAAAGAGATTACTTCTTGAAAACACTTGTTTCTATTCTAGCTACATTATTTGTAGAAACTGAAAACTACAAAATACCCTGTGGGTACAAACAACCCTGTCAATGCCATGTGCATATTAACAGCTGCAACTACAAACCAGAATCTTCCATCGCTGTTCACAGCCATGAAAAGAGAGCAAAAATGTTACCTGCACTACATCTGCACCTTGTGTCAGCACAAAGGCGACAAGGTTTTACAGCACAAGTTTCTTTTTCTAATGTAAAATACTGATCTGCAAATTTCATTCTTACCATCCTTCCAAATCAGAGTAAAGCCCAACTGATACTCGTGACGTGGCTGCTTCTTAGTCTGCTCTCCAAAGCATTTCAAGAGGTTTTCTGGCACACTTTTCACTGATGAATGTGTGTGGACAGCTGATAATATTTTGTACCGTTCACAAAGCAGACTGTGTAGCACTAACAAGGACAGTGGAGGTTGGGAAGGATTTGCATTGATGACAACATCTTTCAGGGCACCATAATCCTGAATAGAAAGTAAAATATTCAGCAAAGCCACATTCCAGATCATACTTCTAAGTAGTGCTTTCATTTGACACCAAAATGTACATAGCCATGCATGTGTATATCAAATTATAATGATATTCAAGTAAATCAATTCAAGTTTGGACATTTGAAAATTGTTTAAACTTTTAAACATCTTTCTTCCCCAACACATAATTCAAGGACAGGGCTGAGGTAAATTCTAGTCCAATCTGAAGCCAAAGTTAAAACTCCCAGTTTAGTAACAAACAAGAAACCAACAGTTGTAATGTCAAAATTAACAATTCTAGCTTGCAATTATATCCAAATGAGCATATATAGGATTACTACTTATAGACATTTGTATCTATAATCTGGATGCCCAAAATGAAATGGTATTTGTAGGTTATGTGCAAGGATATAAGAGAACATTCAGTTCTGAGTGTTCCAGGTTTTAATACCACCCTTCCAACCCTGAAAACCGAGTGTTGAGAAAGTGCCTACCAATGCACCTGCCCATCCAAACTTACCTTTCCGAGCATCAAATCTAAATCTGCTCCATTTGCTGTCAAAGGAGAGAATTCATCAGTTTGAATGATATTTGTTACATCAAAGTCAGCATCTGGGGTTTGTATCATCTTTGAGAGCCCATCCACAGCACTCTTCAGTTCGTACAGCCGCTTGAGAATCTCTTCCTGGCGGGACTCGAGTGCTTGAAGTGATGGGTCAGCCTCTTCCTAGAGGAGAGAAGAAAACAAGGCCACATAAATGTTCATTCAGCTCAGTGTCAAAATCATCCATGGCTCACTTGACAAGAAGTTCTGAAAGACTTTAAGCACATTCAAATAACCAGAACATCGCCAATGTCACGGGCTTGCATCTCTTTGTCAGTATGGCTGTGGTATGATGGGTTACTTAATCAACCTCCGAAATCCTCCTGCTTAACATATTTTTAAACCATTATTATAGGTAAGAAAAGCTTTTTGAAGCTTTTCATCGCATCTGCAGAATCTTTTTATCAGTTTTCCCTTTCCTTGTCCCACTACTTTGTGGACTGAGGTGTGGTATCAAGTGTGCAGAGTAGCTGTGGTGGTGCAGCATGTGGCTGTAGTGGATTGTTACAGCACACTTTGTAACATAGTAAAAACAAGAGCACAACCACAGAACTTAAAGCTGGCAGTGAAGTGCTGAACGAAAACTGAAAAAAGAAAGTCTTAAGTTAGCTTGTCAGGTTCTCTTCAGCCAGAAGAGCAGATGGGTAAGTCTGTGCTGAGGCTGCCAAACAAGGAAACTTTTGACAGTAGGCAGTTAATAAAAGTAAAAAACGCCGCAGGTTTGGCTGAATGGTGTATTGTATGAAATCACTTTTTGTAGTTGTTGTTGCAGAGAATATAGAGAAAAAAAGACCACGGGCTTTGTTACGTATTAATATCGATACAGCTTGTTGTTATCTCAATTACATTAGCAGCCTCTTACCTTACAACCTCCTTTAAAAGATGAGAAATGTATTCCTGTGGGAGGTTTTAAGTCTACAAACTTAGATTAATGTTAAAAAAAAATCTTTATATAATCCATTTCTAAGTGTCCTGAATGAGGATTATGAAACCCAACCTATAATGCAAACTACTCCTTTCAGCCTAACAGGTGCTATCGAGCAAACACAGTTATCCCAGTAGAATCTTTATACCCACTTAACACAACAGTCTCAAAGACAAGATTAGGAAAGACCTCTTAAGTGACCATTATTTAACTAGCACCCAATTACATGAAGTAAAAACCACTCTGAGAAGAGACAGGTTGGTAATAGTTTGCTGCTGGAATGGGAAGGCATCTTAGTAACCGTTCCTGCGAAGTTCTGCCCCGAGTCTGCTCGTGCTCAGTATCTCCAGCACCAACCCCGGGGAGGGCACAGCGAGTCCTCCCTGAAAACGTGATGGCATCGAGCTAAAACCGGCACCAGCGGCCTGGGAGAATTCAGAGCATTCCTGGCACTGGAGAGAGGCTGCGGCCAGCTAGAGCGATGTATCGCAAGATTTCGCATTTTTTCCTTTTTTAAGGAAGAAGCAGCTGAAACTCGAGATGGAGGGCGTGGAGCTGGGCGAAGAGCCGGAGCAGAGCCAGCGGAGCGCTGATGCAGCAGAGGGAGGAGGCCGGACCGCCGGGCGGGCAGGGAGCGGGGCACGGCCACCGGGCACAGAAACCCACACGGGGACGCGAGAGCCCGGAAAAGCCACGCCGAAAACCACCGAAAGCTTTAAAAACCTTACAGAGAAGCTCCTGAAACCGCTGAGCTCATTTAGCCCTGGGACGAGTCGCCAGCAGCCGGCGCCGCAGGGCCGAGCGGCGCGGGCCGCGGCCCGAGCACGTCCTTCCACGCGTCCCCCCGGCGCTCCCGCGCTCGTTACCTGCGGGGCGGCGGTGGCGGGGGCGCGGTGCAGGTTGGGCAGGCGGTACATGCAGGTGGGCAGGTGCCCCGGCGGCAGCTCGGCGCTGTGCAGCGGCCGCACCTTGTACATCGTGCGCATGGCGGCGCATGGCGGCCCCCGCCCGCCCCGCGCCCGCGCGCCCGCCGCCGGCC
>VZRE01000777.1:417567-428945 GCA_013396775.1 Cephalopterus ornatus
GGCGCGTCCCGTCCCGTCCCGTCCCGTCCCGTCCCGGTCCCAATGGAGGCGGCTGAGCCCTGGTGAGTGCCTATGCCGGGCCCTGCCCCGGAACCCCCCGCCCGGGCCGACTCTGTCCCCTCACAGCAGCCGCGCTCCCCGCACGATTCCGGCCCCGCTCAGTTCCCGCCCCTCCTCGCTCGGGGAAGCCTGAGGGGGGTTTGAGTGCGGCCGCCCCGGGTAGCGGTGTTTGCCCTCCCTGCTCCCCTCGCCCGAGGCACCAACATTTCACCGCCGTGCGTTCCCGTCCCTCTCCCCAGCCCGTCGCCTGCCGGAGCCATCCGGCCCATCGACCGCAAGTCTGTCCATCGGATCTGCTCGGGACAGGTGGTGCTGAACCTCGGCACTGCCGTCAAAGAGCTGGTGGAGAACAGCCTGGATGCCGGAGCGACCAACATCGGTAATTCTTCATCGAATCTCAGGACTTTTCGCAGGCTTCTTAAGTATATCTTTTTCCTCAAAGCAGAGTGTGGGTTAGCAAGTCTGGGCAGATATTTTCAGTGTGGGCCAAGCGTGTTTGCGGTGATTTTACAGGTCAGGTTAATAAAACATTCTGATTCCCGGGCTCCCGCCGCATTCCTAGAAGTGAGTGAGTTTGTGTTATTTAACTTGTAGCCCCTTTGGGCGCTCAGTAAGGTCCGTGGCCTGTGCAGCAGTGGTGACCGGGCTCTGCCGGCCGTGGGCTCGCGCAGGGTTAAGGCAGGGCTGCAGTTTCCAGAGCTCCCGGGATGGTGGCTGGGATAACGGGAAAAACTTCTGTTCGGGCACAAGTTCAGTGAAGCTGAATACCTGCAAGTGTAGGCTGGTTTGCACTACGTTGCCCTAGCTGTTGTCAGGGTTCTTTTTTTTTTTTTTTGCTACTGTTCAAGTTTGACGTCAAAAACTGTCACTTGATAAATTTACTTCAGGTACAAAATTTATACGGAATACCATGTGTGAACATAACGAATTGAAATACTCTATGACTCAATTTTGTAGATATAAAACTTAAAGATCATGGAACAGAACTGATAGAGGTCTCGGATAATGGAGATGGAGTGGAAGAGGAAAACTTCGAAGGCTTGAGTAAGTTGAAATTTTTTTATAATTTATATTTGGATGTTTTGAAAGCATATTTTCAGTAAGAAAGCAAACATTTTAAAACACATTTCCTAGGTTTAATCTTATTTAATTGATACTTGGCTTTTGCATAATGTGTGTGTGACCTGCAAGACTTGAGCAAAACCAGACTGGACTGGGGTGTAAGGATAGAATAACAGGAATATCTGAGGATTTTAAAGTGATCTTGTTTATAGGAAAAAGGGAAAGGAAGCAGTATTTTGTCTTTAATCATTATGTAAAATACAATGAATAATACAAAGGGTTTTTTGCTTCTTGACATGGATGCAAAATTTACTTGCATAGACCGGTGTCACTTTGAAGTGAAATACATATTTGAAATATCTTTTTCCAGCTCTGAAACATTATACATCAAAGATACAAGATTTTTCTGATCTGATACGTGTTGAAACATTTGGGTTTCGAGGTGAAGCTTTGAGTTCACTGTGTGCATTAAGGTAATTATTATTATTTATTGTTAGTAGACAGTTACCATATGCACAAAAACAACAAAACCCACCTTTTAAGTTTACCATTACAGATAAAATGAGGCTTTGGAAACTTTCGGTTCCTTAGTGTTAGGTCAGTTTTGAGCAGCATGACATCCTGAGTCCTTTCCAACCAAAATTATGCTATGATTCTCAGCATCTGAAATTACTCTGTGATTGTAGGCACCTAATTGGTCATTTTATGTACAAAATGTAAGTATGCAGATCTTTACAGGATGGACCTGTGTACTTGCATGAGTGTTTGATCCTCTGATGTAGAGCTCTGTCATATCTAAGTGCTGTTTGCTCTCTGTGACTCATTAAAACTGTACTTAAATTCCTCCCAGACCAACTATACCTTTTAAATCAGTTTTTGGCCACAGTGCTGTGCATCGAGAATGTCCTGCTGGTATCTATCAAAACCAGACTTTAACATTGCATTTTATAAGAGAGGATACATTTTATATGAAAGTGATACAAATAAAAATGTTTGTGTGGTAGCTGGGAAAATGTTCCACTGCTCTGAAGAGCAACTTTTTAGTCGTTTGTGGTTAGTTTTCCTTAAATTAATAGTATTGCTGTAGTTTCTATGCCTGGTTGTCGTGAGGAATAGATAACACAATGCTCAGTGAATAATTCTGTTGCCTCTTTCCTTCCATTAGTGATGTGACCATTTTTACCTGTCATAAGTCAGCAAAGGTTGGGACTCGTTTGGTGTTTGATCACAATGGTAAAATCACTCAGAGAACTCCTTTCCCCCGCCAGCAAGGCACAACTGTGAGTGTGCAGCAGCTGTTTTACACCTTACCTGTGCGGCATAAAGAGTTCCAGAGAAACATTAAAAAGGTATGGCCAGAAATTCTGAACCCAAAGGAGTATCATACCCCAGAATTTATTCCCTGCTGAATGAAATTTGGTTCTCTGCAGAATACATTGATTATGTCTGACTATTTCATGCCTGTCTTAAAACTGAATCAAATAAGAGTCTCCTTGTCTGCTTTTCTCTTCTGTTTGGCAGTAATTGGGTTTAGAGGTGCATTCAAAATGTTCAGATTTTGAAAATAATCCATATTATCATCACTTCTGTGTATTTCAAAATCAGGGACTGCTGTGTCATGGCTAAATATCAGTCTTGTAAACATGCTGTTCAGTTTTTAAAGCGCTATTTTTCATATATATATATATTTTTTTAAATTTACTTTGTAAAGATTTTAAAAATTATCAAACTCCCCCCCCTTTCTGTGTTACCTGTAAATACTGAATGCTATGTTTATGAATCTATGCTTTAAAAAGAGACATTTCATATAAATGACTTTTTCTGGTTTTCTCTGATAGGAATATGCAAAAATGGTCCAGCTGTTGCAGGCATACTGTATTGTTTCCAAAGGAGTGCGGATTAACTGCACTAATCAAGTTGGCCAAGGGAGAAAAAGCTGTGTGATATCCACTACTGGAAGTCCTAGTTTAAAGGAAAACATTGGAGCAGTATTTGGACAAAAACAGGTATCGGTTTTATTATCAAAAAGTGAGGCAATGTAGCTGTATAGAGAGATTTTTATTGTCTAATAAACCGAGGGTTGTGGGAACCCTTTAAAACCGAGAGAGGTTGGAGCCAGTGTTGATTTGTAGCGAACCCTACAGGCTGAAAAAGGAGAAACACCGCGGCCTCCACGGATTCCCCTGGATTCCAGAACCTGCTCAGAGATGTTTTGATGGAGGAGAATGATATAGGAGACCGAGTTACTGCTTAATATCTCTCTGAAGCCAGTTTTAAGAGCTGTTGTGCCAGTAAACCATCTGTATGTCACAAGAACAAGCAATCCAAAAAATCCTAAAAATGGTGTAGACTTTAATGCCTTCTAGGTAATAGCTATAAAAATAATTGCTATCCTCTAGATGAAAGCAAAGATGAAAAAGAGCTTAAAAACATCCTTCGTACAACTGTATGTTACAACCATCAGAAATATTGAGTGGTCGACAGCTGCTGGTTGTTGATAAGCACTTTTTCCCTCCACAAGTGCCCATGCAGAGCTTTCAAAGCCTGTTCGTGCTGTGGCTAAAAGATGAGATGGAAGATGGAACTCTGTCTTGCCACATGGCAACAAGCATAGCTGAAAATTGAGTGCCATGTGAATGGGATGTTTAGCTTGTAGCCTGCTTTTATAGTATCAAATACTTACATTTAAAATCAGTAGAAGATGCTCTAATGGCAGAAAATTCCTAGTGGCGTGACTGGGAAAATGTTTGTGGTAAACAAAGCTTTTCTTAGGGAGCTTGCGATTCAAATAACATGTATTTTCTAATAGTTTAATTGTTCTTTTGAAATAAACTTCTGTTACTGTTTCTGCTTTTCGGGTTTTTTTTTCATAAGACATGATTAGGCCATATGTGTGGAGCTAGAGAGTCCAAACTGTCAGTCATTTTGTTGTTCTATGTACATTTTAAAGGAAGGGTCTGTGAAGGAACTAAGGCAAAGGCTGTGATATCAAAGGGTGAGAACAGCCATTCATTGAGGCATTGTTTTGTTTCTCCGTGAGCAGTGCGACTGTCCTCTACTCAGTTTGGGTATTTTAAGTGTTTAATTTGGTCAGCAAAACCTCACCGTTTTATCAAATAAATTTTAAGGCTAATAAATAACAATAAAATAGAAGGGGAAATCTATGCAGACTTGATGTTTCAGCTCTTTTTTTTTTTTCCTTTTTTTTTTTTTAGTTGCAGAGCCTTATTCCTTTTGTTCAGCTCCCTCCTAGTGAAGCTGTTTGTGAAGAATATGGACTCAGCACTGCTGACATGCCACCAAATCTGTACAGGTAATTAGGAAAGTACAAACCACTGTTGCTGGTGGCATTTTACCATAAACCAATATTAAAAATAAATAAAAAAAAAAAAGAAAGTGTGGTAGTCAATAGTATTAAAAGGAACCAGGAGGAGCATAGTAAATATTGGTGTACAGTTTGGGAAAGACTATCACTTGATTTGGAAGATAATTCACGGCCAAGGTGTTGGGAAGAACAAAATTGCTATTCCCAGTTAGTTCTATATTACTTCAGTCTCCTGAATGCCACCTTTGTCAGTGCTCTGAGTATTGGATGTGGATGAATTGTATCTGTGTTTATATTTGTGTTTCTTCAGTAGCATTCCTGACAAATGTATGAGAGGAATGTGGATCAGTTTGTGGAAGGAAATTACCCTTTACTTTCTTGCAGTGTACTTTCTTTATCTCTCACTATACTTGAGATTGGGCAGATAATGATACATCTATTTGCCAATGACAGTTCACAACTGACTTCTCTTCTGCTCTCAGAGCAGAAAAATTACAAATGCTACTTTTTATGAAACCAGAGCAAGCTGCTTTTCAATTGTCTGATGCCTTTTTGGAGCTGAACAATTAGCCTTTGCCAGATAAGGAATTAGAAGAGGAAATACTTATACACATATTGCCTGATGCTGTGTAATGGTGTTTCTCTAAGCCCCTTATAAAATACTCCTCTTTTGCTTTTCTCCTCCATTTTACTGACCCTTCCATGATTGTTATCCAACAGAATCACAGGCTTCATTTCTCGCTGTGATCACGGTGTTGGAAGGAGTACAACAGACAGACAGTTTTTCTTTATCAACCAACGCCCCTGTGACCCAGCAAAGGTGAGGGTTTCAGTTTTCCACCATTACCATCACTAACTGGTTCCATTTTCTCTGAAAACCTCAGGATTAGTAGCTCATATATGTGTTTGTGGCTTGATGGTGCCAGTTCTTGTGTCTCAAATTGTCATTGTGTCTATTTGTGCAAACAAAAGCTCAATCACACAATATATGATTTAGAGCATTAATTGTTTTGAAGAAACCTAAATAACATATACAGGTGGGAAATTGAAGATAATAGTATTGAAGTTTATTGTTTTTTCATCTTTTCTACAGGTTGTCAAGATTGTGAATGAAGTTTATCACTTACACAATAAACACCAGTACCCATTTGTGGTCCTTAACATTGGGGTAGATTCTGGTAAGTTATGAATAGTTTTCAGTAATTTCAGTAAATTTACTATTCGATGAAGTTTCTATTTAGAGAATATTGTAGCTTTCATCTGCATGACTTCCTGCACTCTGGGGATTTTTATCCACAGTTGGTGAGGGAGTGATGGGATCTAGCAGCGGTTCCACTATTTTTCCCCTCCACTTTTTCTATACTCAAAAGTAACTTCTTGTCTTAAACAATGAGAAAAAGGCAATCTTAAAGTCAGTTTAAGTGCAAGAAAAGTTGTGTCATGTTTTTGTTTGCTGGAATGTTGAGACAGTTGAAAGTGTAGTTTGCAGACAAAACAGCAAACAAAGCAGAAGCTAATTCTGTGCAGTAATATTTCATTTTAGTTGTTAAGTGGTTATTTTTCCTTTTTTTTTCCCCAGAGTGTGTTGACATTAATGTAACTCCCGACAAAAGGCAAATTTTACTTCAGGAGGAGAAGTTCTTATTAGCAATTCTAAAAACTTCTCTGATGGAAATGTTTGGTAGTGATGTTAACAAACTGAATGTCAATCAGAAGCTTCTGGACATTGCAGGTAGGAAGTTTTGTGTATTATATATGGTAGAGAATTGAAGATGGAAATATGTGGTTGTAAAAACTCAAAGAATACATGAAAAAAGTTAATAAGTAAAAATAAAGGAGGGCTCTAAATTATTAAGTGATTGTTAGGGAAATAACACATGCAAGCACAGCGTGATTTACAGTCAACTTTGTGAGGAACAAATTAACACAAAATTAATTGATAATGCTTGAAAGATTTATCCCAAGATATTGGAAGAGATCTGTGTTTCCTTTATGTAAATGTCCTTGAGAAAGGATGGTTAAGGGCTCATAAATCTGAAAATTGAGTATGAGTTTATTGGATTTTAACTTTGATTCTTTTATGATATCTAAGAAACTGATGATTCTCTTGTGACTGTACAGTCTTTCAAAATTGCTTTTCTACTACCTCACCCTCCTCCCTTCATTCAACAGAACCCCTTCTAATTTTCTTTTTTACTGATGTATAGAATCAGTTTTAGCCTGATTTGTACTGTTATTTTAAATTAATCTTTAGTAAAATACATGTTGGAGTGACAGTTTGCGAGGTTGAAGTCCTGTAATAACCTGCAGATCCCATATTACAAGTGCCTGGTGTGCCAGCTCTGTAACACTTTGCCAATGGAATTTTATAGTGACCGTTAAAGTGCAAGAGCGATTCACTTTTCATTGTCACTCAGTCATTAAACTCTTTTGATAATACAAATAAATGTGCTGATGGGGCTGATTGCTGTTCCAGTTTAAAAGGAGACTATAAATTCATTCTCACTAGTGCCATTAAGTGTCTCCAAGGTGTAACAGCTTTTCTGTCTGATATTAATGCATTTCAGCCCCATACTCATTGTCTGGAGCTTAAGGGCTCCTTTGAGCAGTTTGCTATTTTTCTACCTCTTTTCATTCCCTTCACTAAAGCACATCATTTAATTCATGTTTCCAGCTAACTGAAAATCTTGAAATATTCTTTATTCTGATTTTATCAGGCAACTTGAAGAGGACACTTCCTGAAGAGACAGAAAAGCCTCAGGTAGAAATGCTGTCTGACTCTGAGTCTGAAAGTCCAAGCAGCGAAGGCAAAAAAACAATGACTCTTGCCAGATTAAGGGAGTCCTTCTCTCTTAATCAAACACCAGAGTGTAATTTTCGAAGGCCTAAAAAGGTAAAACAGCAGCACAGTTCCCCCAGACAAATGTTGCTTGATACCACTGTGAGAACTGGAAGGACTCAAAAGGCTCTGTTGGCTAAGGAGCCTGAGGGTTGTCATAAGATGGACTCAGAGGTGTCAATTCCGAGCAGATATTTGAGGAAATTAGAAGATAACTCAGATTCTGGATTCTGTAGCATTTCGGAGTCAGATGCTGGATGTAGCACACCAGAGGCTGGGAGCTGCATCAATAGTGAAAGTGCAATTAATTCTGAAGAAGAATTCTGTAGCACAGAAGAACAACTTCAAAATGAATGTCTTAAAACTGCTGGCCGCAGTAAGAAATCATTGGACTGTGATGTGCAGGTCTTGGGCACTGAACCTAAGTCAGATCAAGGGAACGACTGGACTGATCAAAGTAAGTTCTCTCAAGAAGCCAATAGTTCCTCTCCAAGAGTAAAACGTTTTAAAAGCAGAAACTTTAAAAGCAAAGCAGAGGATTTGGAGGCAGGCAAATACCCTGAAGTGAAGAACACTTGTGTTGATGTACTGGTGGAAGTTAAAAAGAAAATCGTGCCTCTTGAATTCTCCATGAAGGTTTTGGCAGAAAAGGTCAAAAAGGTAATACAGCAACAACAGGAAAAGACAGAAACAGAAAATTACAGAAGATTTAAAGCAAAAATTAGTCCTGGGGACAATAAAGTAGCAGAAGATGAATTAAGAAAAGAGATCAGGTATTTCCACTCTCTTAACACATTTTGTTCATCAATTAATAAATTTAATTTAGGAAAAATATAAGTTCTGTCTTGGGGAGTGGGCAGGAGGCTTACAGGTACCTGTTAGTTTTGGGTCTGTCTTTTATTTAATGTCATTAAAATGTCTATTTGATGAGCTATTTTACTGACAGAGCAGCTGTTTGAACAAAGTGCAAACAGAATGTGGAAAAGGTACTAAAAAGTCCACAAACATTATAGATTTGGCTTAGTTCAGCCTTGTAAAATGCAGTGCAGTCAGAGAAATACCAAATTTCATGACAGATAAGAACAGTCTGAAAAGACTGTACAGCTCATATTCCTCCCTCGGGTGAATGTGAAATTTGGTGAGATGTGGCTGGAAAAATAAGTGGTCACTGGATAGTAAAAGTAGGAAAGTCTTCTAATTGCGAAAAGGAGGCAGATTAAGGCAGCTGCCTTCAAAACCATGATGCCATCTTCAGTATTGTTCTGTTGGACTGTTGCTGTACTGCCTGTCTCTAATTTTATTATCACAAATGGGAGAGTCCTGAATGAGTCCTGTCTTAATGATGGATTGTGTTCTGCCAGATATGGCCTCATCAGTCAGTGGCAGATCCCAGACAACTCTACTTTTCCACATTTATATCCCACTTAAATATGATTTTTTTTTTTTAATGTAAAGTGTGTTCTGCAGGGGAGAAAAAGATGTTTTTAAGTTTTACAGTTTAACATAATAACCGAAGAGGTGTAATTTATAATCTCTATGTTTTTTGTATACAGTAAAGGAATGTTTGCAAAAATGGAAATCATTGGCCAGTTCAATTTAGGGTTTATAATAACAAAGTTGAATTCTGATCTTTTCATAATTGACCAACACGCTACTGATGAGAAATACAACTTTGAGATGTTGCAACAACACACCGTTCTCCAAGGTCAGAAGCTGATAGTGTAAGTATTTCCAGTGTTATAACAATAACATTTTTTAAGCTTAATTCAGTGTTTCAGAAGGATAACTTGATTATATTTATGTAGCATTTCACACATTCAGATCACTTGAGACTACAGTTGTTTTTGTGTTCAGTGTTTCAAAGAGTCATTCCTCACATGAAAAATAAATTCCCTGGATGCAGCTGTAGCTGTGCAGCAAGTCAGTGGTCAGAGAGATCTCACAGTGGACTTACATGGCAACCCACAGTTTGTTAAGCATCCAGTGAGGATACTGGAGACTGTTCCTGCACAAGGAATGCTGCCCAACTGACTTAATTCTGCTAAGGAACTGTTCAGTAGTGATATTTTTTTTTTTTTTGACAAAGCAGAGGGAAATGTTTCACTAGAGAGCTCTGTATTAGTATCTCTAGATTGCTTCTGAAACCTGTCTTAAGTGCTCTGCACTGTGTACTTTTGCAATACCACCTTTTTCTCTCTCTTTCAGGCCTCAAAATCTCAATTTAACAGCAGTAAATGAAACTGTATTGATTGAAAACCTGGAAATATTCAAAAAAAATGGGTTTGATTTTGTCATAGATGAAAATGGTGAGTTTGGACCAGTTTTAAAGTAGTTTTTCTCTCAAGAAAAAGTAATTTCCTATATTGCTCTATATCTTTATTATCATTGCAAATCTTTCAGCTCCTGTAACTCAAAGAGTTAAATTGGTGTCATTACCAACAAGCAAAAACTGGACTTTTGGTCCCCAAGACATCGACGAGCTGATCTTCATGTTGAGTGACTGCCCTGGAGTCATGTGCAGGCCCTCCAGGGTCAGACAGATGTTTGCTTCTCGAGCTTGCAGAAAGTCTGTAAGTACTGCAATTGATGCTTGGCTTCAAATAAATGCCAGATTTTCTGAGGTATTATAGGTGTATCTCTCTGTATGTGTGTTGCAGGGGAAGTTTATTTTAAATAAAAAATATTGATTTATCAAGCTGTTGAGTGTCAACAGCTGATATCCTTTGTTCTGTGTCTGCTGGTTTTATCTAGTGGAACTTGGGAAACGTTTCCGGTAGTTTTTTATTGTGTTCCAAACTAGTGCACTTACGAGCACTGCGTTAGGTGTGTTTTGTCTTCTGATCCTCCGGTAGGTTCTTTTGCTTTAAATGCCTTGCACAGAACTTTCTTGCTGCAGTGGCTGAAGCAGTGCTCTGGTGTGTGTCAGCTGTCAGTATGGAGAAAGGAAACAACGACTTACTTTTTCTCCTTTACTTGCAGGTGATGATTGGAACTGCACTGAATGTGCAGGAAATGAGAAAACTGATCACCCATATGGGTGAGATTGAGCATCCCTGGAACTGCCCCCATGGAAGGCCTACTATGAGACACATAGTCAGTTTAGACTTGATTTCACCAGAATAAGTCAGTTTCTGCTTCTTAACATGGTTAATTTTAATTCTTGGTTATATTTTAAGCTTTTACCATGACTTTTATTTTGAGTAAAAGGATTTTAGCCAGTCTTCAAAGTTGGAAACAATAGCACTTGAAGGCATTCAGCAGGGTTTCATTGTTATTCCTGTCAAGTCAATAATACTGGAATTCATGTGTAAATAACCTTTATTGAAGTTTACTTGTGTGTATTAGTTATTTGTGCAGCAATCAAAATTTTTATAAAATAAATATAGATGTTTATATATAAAGATCATGAGTAGGTGAACCTCATTTATAGCAAATACACTGATTCTTAAAATGAAGTGGAATGTGAATTTAAGTCTCTGGTAATGCCATAAAACAAATACTAATTCCTCTGTGTTTATACATCCTACATACGATAAATTTAAAGAAAATGGAAGTGATACAGAAGATAAAGTGCTTTTTTTTACTTATACTAAAGCTGGGTTTCATTAGATAATTACTTCAAGCATTAATATTGCACTTAATGATTAACTTACTGGTGTCTGTTTCAGGCTTGAATAGAATAATTCATCTGGGATATTTACTTTTAATTAGCCTTGTTCTCTTCCGTATTCCAAACTTGTTTTTCAAGAAGAGGGATCCCTTTTCTGACAGTGAATGCAAAATTGCCAATAAGGTCAGTCCAAATCCTGGAAATTCCGAGTAGAATCAAAATAACTACTTTGAATCCGAAACCATTAAAACAGATACCTAAGCTCTTCCACGTCTGTAAGACCACGTTTTGACCTAAGAAATCTATGTGTTTATGGGTTATGTTCCCTTCGCCCCTCCCTTTGCCGCTGACGGAGCGGTGGGCCGTGATGCCGCTGCTGTTCCTCCCGTTGCTCCAAGCCGCCCGTGGCAGATCACACACGGTGTGCGCACCCGGCCCGGCCGCGCGGGTGTGCCGAGGGCCGTCAGTGAATGGCGTGGAGC
>VZRE01000777.1:429000-456685 GCA_013396775.1 Cephalopterus ornatus
TGGCCACGGCGGCGCCGCCGCACTGCGGGTGCGCGGGGCCTGAGGGCCGGCGGGGGCCGTGAGGGGACGGGGGGCCGTGAGGGGACGGGGCTCCGCGACGGGTCGGGGCTCCGCGGGGCGGCGGGGGCCGAGCAGGGGGGAAAGGGCTTCGGCACCGGCTGCCCCCGCGGGCCCCTCGGGAAGGGCTCGACCCCGGGCCGTCCCTCGGGAAGGGCTCGTCCCCGGCTGCCCCCGCGGCCCCCCGCGCTCCCACTCGTGCCCCCCGCGCTCCCACTCGTGCCCCCCGCGCAGCGCTGCGGCCTCAGCGGTGAGGACGCGGCGGCGGCCGAGGCTGGCCCGGCCAGCCCTCGCCGCTGCGGCACGCTGGGGCTGGGTTCTTGCGCTGCTTTCGCTCAGTGAAAGGAGTGCGAGTTATTATTGCAGCTGCTCAAGCGGTGCTGTAGCCGTCAATTAGCTCTTAACTAGCGAAGTAATACAGGATACAGCGGTTGCGTTGTGTTGTGGTTCAATCTGCAACTCGTGACTTCGGAGGCAAGTTAAATCAGTAGTATCAGTGCAGCTGTGACTTTCAAGAAACTCGCCAAACTCGTATCTTTCAACTTTTTTACATAATTAAATCTAGAGACCTAAAAATCGAGTAAAGATGGAGATCTCCTTGTAGCAAAATTAAGTCTACTGACACCACTTCCATCATGATGGTTTTGATGGACAACTTGGAGGTAATTCCCAGGCAGTGCTCCCTGTTAACCCTGGGCCTGCCTGCCACTGTCTTGAGCTGCTGTTACAGAAATAACTTAAATATATGCATGTATAATAATAACAGAAAAACTGATAATTTTTTTGTGTAGTTAGCTGTGTTTTGAGGGGTTTTTTATCAACTCGTTTTTAGGATAAAAAATTTAACATCAAGCAGAAGTAAATTTTCATTTTTCGGAAGGAAAATACACGTTGAGACAATTCAGCAGCTATGCCAAAGGGCAAGAAGAAAGATGTCAAGAAAAAAGATGTCAGGAAGAAAGACAGTAAGACAGCAGATGGTGACAAGGCAGAAGAATCTGTACATGCTCCTGATCCTGCACAAGATGCTACAGCTGAGAGTGGTTTAACAGGGCTGCCAGATTTGCAGAGTGATTCAGTGAATGCCGTGGGAGAAACTCAGGCAACTCCAGAGATCCCAGAGGAGGTAGAGGAACCTCCAGTCCAACCTGTTCCGCGGTACCGTGAGGAGCCTATTCTTGCTCAAGTTATTGTAAAAAGGTATATATGCTTGTTACAAATACAGCAGTGAAGTCAAGAATTCTCGTTTTAGTATCTCTGCTGTACCCAGGGTCATACAAACACAGGTTTGACTCTTCATTTGAGGCAGAGAATCAGGTTATTCACACCTTATGAGACACACACGTAGAATTCTGCTGCCTTCAGAAGGATGCTCTTTTAGCTTGTTCATTTTGGGTGAAGTTTTGTTTAAATATGCAGACATTTGGTGAAGAAACTATAGTTTTATCATATAATGTTTAGATGTTGCTGCCTTTTAATGTTTAGAGCTGCTCATACCCCTTAAGAACATCCTATACTGAGGAAGCAGGTGAATGGCAATGTTGACAAAATCCTTTGGTGTTTCAAGGGGACTGTATGTAATGTTTCACAGACCAACATTCCTGGTTGTAAGCTAGTAAAGGCTACCAAGGTGATATTTGTTCTTAATTGAAAGAAATATGGGTCTGAGGCAACACAACAGTTACGTGAAATATTGCAAGGAAGGTTCAAAAAAGTGGAAATTTTCTAGTTCATTTTTCTACACAAGACACAACAGCTGACCTTTGTGTAAACCATGGTAAATCAAAGGTCATTTATTTTTATTCGTTATAGTGATTTAGATCTACTGGAAGTGACTTGAAATCTTCATCTTTACTTCGCTTTCTTCGCAGCTATGAAGGTGAACAAGTCAATGGAGTGTATGAGGGTGAAGGATTTGCATGTTTTGAGGGAGGGGATACTTACAAGGTGAGTATAATTTAAAAAAAAAATAAAATAGTAGTGGACCAAGTTCTATGTGTAGAACAGGCAGGCTGTTTCTTTTAATGCGGGTGGAGGTTGAGCACTCAGAAGCATTGAAACTTAGCATTAATCTGGTTGGTTTCTGGCATTAAACTTGTTGGTTTCTGGCATTAAAACTCTTGATTTGAAACTAGTTGGGGGAGAATCTATATGTCATTCTTCTGAAATCTTACGGTCCCTGTGGGCTCCAGCTGGGGTAAGAATGAATTTGTAAATGATGCCATTCTCTTCATTTTGAAGGGCACGTTTTCTGAAGGGTTTATGCATGGACAAGGGACTTACACGTGGGCTGATGGAGTGAAGTACGAGGTAAAGTACAGTTTAAGTTGGAATTGAACACAGTTACACCCAATGAGATGTGCAAACTGAAGGGAAGTGCATCAGTGGCAGGAACTGGTACAACTGCAGAACTGTGGCAGTGACTTCAGTCACAAGCCTGACTTCTCCCGGATTGCTGGGGGACACTCTTAGTCTTTTTTTTTTTCAATGTGGTAATCGAATCTTTCAGGGAACATTTGCTGACAATGTGCAGATGTTTAATGGCCGTTATACATGGAACGATGGCAGCGTCTATGAAGGATCAATCAAAGATGGAATTAGGCATGGATTTGGCTTTTTCAGGAGCGGAACTTGTCCTATTTCTTACCTTGGCGAGTGGTGTAATGGCAAAAGACATGGAAAAGTGAGTAAGCACCAAAGGAGAGCAGTGGCTTGGGTGGTACCTTCAAGAACAGCAAGTGTTACTGTGCAAAGGTTTTACAAGTGTTTTGTTCTGTTGCATGGTCTTATGCCGTGTAGAGATTTGTTTTCCCTAAGGATTTTTTTCTGAAGTTGTGAATATAGTTAGCACTGTAGACCTACTGTTGGAAGGGAATGGGTCAGAAAACTGATCTGCCTCAGAGTGAGTACTGTAATTAAGTTGCCAAAGTTAGTTCTCTTCAAGTATTTTCAAGTGGTTTGAAAAACACTTCGATGTGAGGTAATACAATTTTTCTTTTGGTCAATTGGTGTTTTTTAAGGCCTTAACTAATATTCATCAAAGGAGGTTGCTTTTTTATTTAATTCTGTCACTTCAGTTGCTTTCAGTACATCATCTCAAAGTGACTGTCAGTATTAGAGCATGATTGCATGTGTCATATAATTTGTATGTGATGTTTTATTCATGTAGATGAATATTTAGGTATTTCAATGGCCTATGCTGTTTGTTTCAGGGTATCATTTATTTTGATGAGGACCATGCCTCTTGGTATTCGGGTGAATGGGTCAATAACGTCAGAGAAGGATGGGGAATGAGACGGTAAATGTGATAAAAACATACTTCATGGTTTTTTATTTCATGTGTATTATCATACAGTTTCTTCTGTTGTTTAAAATGGATACAAATGCTGTCGTCTGTATGCAGTGGAATAATAAATACTGCACTGGAATAAAAATGTACAAAGTGCTTTATAATAATAAAACAGACCTTCTTTATAACTTATATTTTTATGTGCTGTATTTCGATTGATCATTCACATAAAAGAACATCTAAAGACAAAATCCCAACTCAGCTTTGGTAAAACACAATTCAGTATTTAAAACAAACACACTTCGACTGATTTTGAACAGATGGAGCTGCATTATGAATAAATGACTTATGTAGAATTACATATAAACAAATATTTTTACTAGCTATGGCAAAGACTTTGAAAAAAAAAAAAGCTGGTTAATATTTTTAGTGGTTTGTAAGTTAAAAATAGTAGGTAAACAGTGGCTACAATCAAACCTCTGTATCTGTGCCACAGTGAGTCAGCTTTCAAATTAATGGTGGTATTTATCAATAATAAATTCTAAATTTATTAGCAGTGAGATTTTGCATAAGCCTTTCAAAAGATCAGCTGAGAATTTAGTGTGAATGAATCATTAGCTGTTACCGTTTTCTTGCAGCTACAAATCTGGAAATACCTATGAAGGTCAGTGGGAGAAAAATGTACGACATGGACATGGGAGAATGATATGGTTGGCAGCTAATCAAGAGTATATAGGACAGTGGGTGAATGGCATCCAGGTATTCATTTCTTCCCCAGAAACCTCTCTTTAGTTCAGCATCTGTCCACTGCTCTAGGAAAGCTGGATAGGGAGTTTTGTGCAATATCAAAGGAGCTTTGTATGGTTTTTGCCAGTTGAGATAGTGGAAACATGCTCTTTATTGTAAGTTGATTCTCATGTTAGCAATATTCAAATTGTTAAAAGGCTTTCGATTTAGTCTTATAAAATTGTATTAACTCCCTAATGGAAAATATAAACATTTTTCAATTTAAAAAAAGATTAAAAGAATTCAAGTGTTTGTGGCTATATTTAGCTTGAGCTATTACTTCAGCAGTTAGTATATGTGATAATTTACTTCTGTGTCACCTGTGAAATATTAGACCACACTCTTCCCTCTTGGAAGAGCATTATGATGGAAGATGATTTTGTGGCATTTTCTGTTTCTTCCATTTATTATTCTGCTGGAAAAAGAATAATAAAAGAGCTACCTGCTCTGTCTTTTCACTCTGCTTGAAATTACCAAGGAGTCCAGCTTCTGGAACACCCTGACTCTCCGACACGGTGTTCAGGATTACAGGCAGAAGGATTCAGGCAGCAAGGGTGGCTTTGGGAATCCTGTGATAGAGCTTGCTCAAGTGTGTGTTGATTCAGTGTATCCCCTGAGTCTTCTCCCAGGCACCTTTGCACAGCAGGGTTCTGTGGCTGGTTTGAAATGCTGCAGCAATCACCTGGGGGCCTTTATTTCAGGGAATCACCTGGCCCTAGAGCAGCAGCAGCTCTTCTGGGGATGTTTTTTTCCAAACACACTGATTTTTTTTCAGCATGGATATGGCACCCACGTGTGGTTTTTCAAGAGAGCGCCTCTGTCTCAGTATCCTCTGAGGAATGAATACGTGGGTGATTTTGTGCGAGGGGAGCGACACGGACACGGGAAGTTCATCTACGCTGGCGGAGCCATGTATGAAGGCCAGTGGGTTCGTAATAAGAAGCACGGCAACGTGAGTACTGACAAAACTACGGACAACAGCAGAGCAGACTGTGCTGCCCTGCACTGTGCATCTCCAGATTCCTGTACAAAAAGCCCCACTCAGTTTGCTGTGTGGATGGAATCCACCACAAAGGGCAGGGAGTCCACTGAGAGCAGTTGGAGGCCTTCCAGGGACCTTGCTGGGCCACAGATTGACTCTGCGGTCAGATGTGTGTTGTGTGTATAAAGAAATACGTTTCACTGGAGAAATTTTCAGTGCAATAGGTACATCTTGAGTTTTGCAGTGGTTGGTCAGTATTTCACACCTCCACTGTGAATTAATGGATTTCAAGCTGTCCTTGCACAGAGAGGTTCTTACATAAAACAGATTTTTGAAAGAACTGTGAGTGCCACATATGCAAACTCAGGATTGCCAACAAGCCTTTTTATATGTTTTTCTTCAAAATACTTTTCAAAATCAGATACATAGGCAGGTCTTCATCCCAACAGTGTATTTAGTTAACAGGTGACAGAGTGCCTTGTGAAAGAGGGTAGAAAAAATTATTTTGATGTGTTTTATCTCATATGCTGCATTTTAGCCAAGATTCTGAAAAGGAGGTTTGACTGAGAACATTAGTGTTATTTTTACGCTCTTTGTTTTCTGTTTATATTAATTCTGTCTGTAGGGCAAGTTTGTCTTCAAGAATGGTCATGCTTATGAAGGACAGTTTGTAGATGATCGTCTGGTAGAAGGTCCTCATCTTCAAGTGAATGCAGTGAATGCAAAAGAGTTGAGTGCCATTGGCACTCATTCTCTCACTGGTAAGCAGCTTCACAAAAAAATTTCACCCAGCTCACATTTTGTTGTTCCATTTTACTATAATGTGAAGCTGTTTGTATTTAATCAAAAAGCAGACAAATTTCTTCAAAGAACTTGGATAAAAATGGGAGTTATCTTAATAGTTAATGGCTTTTACTTCCATGCTTTATTTCCTGTATGTGACACTTTGAGTGGAGTGACACAACCACACTCCATCTTGTTATGTTTTTGGAACACTGTTGTCTGAAAGTTTCATTATATACGTAATGTCTGCATTTCCTTTTGGCTAGGGGTTGGTTTGACAAAATTATCCTTCAGTTGTTAGGCTGTTGCCTGTGAAATCCCCACTCCTCATTATAAAGGAATCTGTTGATCAAAGTCAGTAAGATAAGAGGGAATAATACGCATTTTGTTTTTCTCTGTGTGCGTATTTATATGTTAAACTTCGTTTTAGTTTGTTCTAATTTATTTTATTTGCATGGCAGAAAATATCACAATCATTAATGACTCAGAAAGTACTTCTATCCTGGGGTCGGATATTGAGTTGGATATATCTTCACTGCTTGACTTGTTCCCAAGGAAAGAGAGACAGGAAGAACTGCACCAAGTAAGAGTCTACTCTTTGATATTTTCAGTTTTCCCCTGCAGTATCTTTCATATTATTTTATTTCTGGTTTATTTGTATTAAAGTAACTAACTCTTTCTGTTAAAAAAATTTTTTGAAAATCTGAAGGCCATGAAAACAAGAAAAGCAAAAAGAATGAATAAAGAATGAATAAAAAAGGAGTGAATTAGCAGCATTGCCTCTTCTGAGCTTCCACTAAAAAGCAATAAAAATAGGTTAACATATCTGGAAGGGTGTTCAGCAACTACCTTTAGCCACTCTGAGGTTTGTCTGCTGACAGAGGGTAATTTATTTTTATCAGTCACCAAAACCCATGTATTTTAGCTACTTCTGAGTAATGCTTTTGTGAACACTTAGCCAGGGATATGCTCTTCAAAGCTGCAAGGTCAGAAAATTATCTGCCCAGTTACAGGATCAATACAAGCTGATCTCTGCGTGCTCTGAGATGATGCTGAAAACATGTCCTGCTTTATTTAGGTAGAATGTGCTGTGTTGAGGCACATTACAATACTGAGAAGAGTCTACAACTTCTACAGTGCCTTAGGCTGTGTTCATTCTCCTGACAACACTTTCCTCATGACTAAGCTTCAATTTTGGAGATTCCTGAAGGACTGCCGGTTTCATCACTCCAAAATAACCCTTGCTGAAATGGATCGGGTGGTGAGAGGTTTGTGCTTCTGCTGGTTGGGGTCTGGACTCCAGGAATTTTAGTAGTAAGCTGTGGAGAGTTGGAGTGGCAAGTTCTACTGGCAGCTTAACTCTGGTAGTTAAGTGGCCCCAAGTCAGTACCTCTGTGCCTGTGAGTTCTCAGTGGATGCATTAACACTTCTCCAGGCACTTCTGGTCCTTAGGTGAGAAAATACAAAATTAAAACACAGCATAAAAAATTGCACTGAAGAGCCATCTGTTAAAAAAATGTATTCACCCCTAGTCTTGCCGTTACTGTTACCTGCAGTTTACAGAGAAGGAGACTTAGGAGAGACAAATCTTTTTATTTTTCGTGTTCTTACCTTTGGTTTGCCTGTAGTATGGTTTTTTTTTCTTCTGTAGAGCCACTTAATCCATCAATTCCCTTTAGACCTGCAGTGTCCCTAGTATGTGAAGGTTTTAACTCCAGCTTTGCATCCCCTTTTATTTCTATATATGCTGGGTGGATGCATTTGTAGAAAGAGAGAATTATCTAAGATCCAGCTATAGGTGGATGGTTCTCCCTTGATCTGCTTGTTTGGAAGTGGTGCAGTGTCTGCTTTGAGTCTTTCAGGAGTGTTATTACCTGTGACAGGCAGAGAAGGAGAGGATAAGAAAGGCTGACAGATCAATATTCCTATAAGGAATGTGAGATGTGAGCATAATAGAGACTTAGTTTTTTTCAAAATTTTCAGGTGGTAAACAACTTTTGGAGATCCATTGTCCGCACGAGCTATTACTGTTCAGAACATTTTTATCTTACCTTATTCATCTGGCATTTCGTATCTATCATAAAAAGCACAAGTAAGTTCTGTCTTGTAGTGAAATTTATTTCAGTGTCATCAGCTGGAATCTTCCCAGACAAGAGTATTTTTGTTTCACCTGTAGAAAAGAGAAAGGTCGTCATCTGGACAAGTGTTTCTCAGAAATGATGTCCAGGAATGTTATTCCCACTGCCTGTTGTGTCCAAGGTAAGCAATGGTATTTCTTCTATGCAGAATTCATCAATCAGTACCACATACGTCACTGTTCTATTATAACCATTATTTTTTACCAATTCCTTTTGAAAGGTATCTTATTTTCTGAAGAAAGATACACTGTTTTTGCCATGAGCTACATTGACAAATGCTGGGAGATATACAGAGCTTATCACAGCCGGGGTCTCAACCCTCCCTTTGAACCCACAATGAAGATAAGGCAATTTATTTGGATGTTGGATGTAATAATCTAATTTTTTTCTGTTTTGTGTGATTACATGTGCTTTATTTGTTCAGTTTATATGGGCCTTTTAGAATACTCCCTGTGGCTTCTGCACAGTTGAAAAGGTAGGGCTGATGTTATTTGTGCAAACTGTCCAACAGACATTAAAGGGATGGTTGTTCTACAGAAATTATTTATTTGTTTTTTCAGGATTGAATTCTAATTTTGTACTTGATCATTTCAGATGAACAGCTCTTAGATAAAAATGTTTTAAAGGAATATACTTTTTCTGGTCCCTCCTGTGTCCCCCTCCACCCCATCCTATAAAATGTATTTATGAACATGTGTTATTGTTGGAACTCAAAGTCTGGCAGCTATTGAAATAACAGAGAAAAGCACTTCAATAATGTATTTACTGCAAGATGACTGTGAGATTCTTTACTAAAATTCAGTAATTCAGGGACAGATCAAGATTCCTCTGAAGCTAGGGAACAATTCCCATTAATATGCCTGGAGTTTGGGTGGCTGTCACTTTATAAATCCAACTCATTTTTTCATGAAAAAAAAAATCAGATGGCAAAATTGTAACTTTTTTTTTTTGTTTATGAGCCTTCCACAAGCCTTTCTTTTAACTCTGTTTTTGCAGTCTAAGGAATATTCCCGTTGGCTTCAGTAGGGCCAGAATTTCACTGTGGTAATTACACATGTGGAAATATCATTTGAAACCACTAGAAATGTTGGTACTGGCTTTCAAGGGAGGTAGATTAGGTCCATGGGGCAATGCCGTACGTGCTGTTAACATGTAACATTTACTCTTACCCAGGAATTGAAACTTTTCAACAATCAATTAACTGTTCCAAGACTTGTGAAAATATTTGTCAAAGCTGGTGCCTCTCGACGTGGCAAGACTGGTATCAGCATGGAACTGGAGGTGTGTATGGAAAAAACCATAGTTCATAGCTACAGGAACAATTAAAATTGCTTTTAAAAACTGCTGCAAATACTATCCTACCTGCTGGAGCAGGAAGAAAATGAATTAATTTGTTGGGAAAAAAAAGAAGAAGAGTACAAACTCAAGCCTCTATTTTTGTCTTCCTTTGTCCTACCTGTACCTTTTAGTTTAGTTCATGTACATCTATATTTTTCTTAATATCCTACTCTTCTTAGTACAGTCTCAGCCTACTGAACCATCCAGATAACTCCTTAGGAGTGCCATAGCCCCAAGGGGAATACCATTTCCAGGAGACTGCTGCTGGTGGTAGTTCTGTCTGTGAGGCAGCTGCCTGACAAGATGTATATCAGTGATTACACAGAGATCAATCTCTGCACTCCCAGCTGCCAAGGCTGTTAAGGTGGATCAATAATGAAGATGTGAACCCAGTGATCCTGAAAATCTGGTGATTCAAGAAACCTGATTAGTGCCATGTGAAGTGCTGCCACCTCAGTGAGGTCGAGTAGTGACTGTAGAAGATGTGTGCTTCCCCAGAGCTGGCCCAATCTGGAGGGTTCTCACCCTTCAAGAATTAGCTCTTATCCAGCAACAGTCTGTTGTAATTACTTAACTGAATTCGTTTTAAACAGATAAACCGAATACACAGTGTAAGTCTTACCAAGGGATCCATTTTACACCCATTCTTGGGGTTTCTTGAAGCATCATATGCAAGTAAAATATTTTAGGTAATAGTTGTATAGTTGTGAGTTACTTGTTAGAGAAATTTCATGAAGCTGCAGATAAAACAAAAACCTATGCAGCATTTTAGTTCAGTATGACTTGTTTAAGGTGTAACACAGTGTATCACCTCCTGAATTTTTTGAGCTTTGATGTTTTCAATTTTTCTTCAGAAGAAATGTTTGACTAGTTAAGTGAGGCCAGTGAGACTTCACAATCACTTCTGAGTTCTTTGCTTGCTCAGTTATATATGCCTGTTAATGAAAGGATTTTGCAAAAATGATTGAATTTAACCATTGTGTTTCTTTTACTCTAGTTGGTTTTTCTGGAATTTTTTGAAGCTCTTCTTGAATGTGCAGTGGTGTACGTTACCCCTGATATGGCTAAGGAGCAAATAGCTCATGATAATCAGAATAGAGCTAGCTTTAGATTCAAGAATTTCTCCAGGGAAACCTCAACGTTGTCTCTGTACTCAGGATATTCCCAGGTAAAACTGATGCAGACTTGTTAAATATTACTATGTGTTCACTTAGAGGGCCTGCAAATGTTCTGCTTCCTGAATGTAGAAACCAATTTCCCCTTTTTGCATAAAGAGTTGTTTGATTGGGTCCTTCTGCTTTTTCTATTTGTTCCTATCTTAAATTGTAGCATCAGTGTGGACAGTTTTAACACATTTGCATGTTTTCCTAGATCACTATAAATACACATAAAGTATTTGCAAACCTTCTGAAGGGGAACTGACAGACTGGTTGGCTGGAGGAAGATGTGTCTCTCCTGCTTTAAGCTGAATGTCTAAAATGGCATTGCAGCTGTTATAGGTAGCAAGCCTTGCTGTTTCCCAGCAGTTAAGCTGTACTCTTTTCTTTTTGCTACCCTTTTGAATAAGGATTTTGGAGGTTGTAAGATGCTGCCTGTGACACTGGTACAATTTGGATGCACAGGGTAGTTAAAGGCGTAAATTAGAATTGTTATTATCTGGAATTATGCACAAGGTGGAAGTATTTTTATTAATTCAAAGAGCATTCACAAACACCTAATTTCACAGCCTCTGTAAGCCAGTAGTGCCACTGTACACCACCACTTCATTCTTTGGCCTGTTGTTCCCATCCTATGGCATCGGCACAGTTGCACAGTGAAGTGGTCCAGTTAAAATAGTGAGATTTTCAAAGACCAAAAGAAAAATCTTACTTTAAATGTACTGAGGGTTAAATTTGTCTTGTGTTTACATTTCATTAGCGCTATTAGTAGAATTGGTGCAGACATAAACAATGACATCCCTGAGGCAGCTGAGCTGTGCACTCAGGAGCAGATGAACAATAGTATGTAGAACAACATGTGAGAACAGAGGAACGTGTCTAAGAACAGGAGCTTTCATTCTCTGTAGTTCTGTCTTCCCCTAGCTCTAAAATAGGATAATCCTACTTGCCTGGCAGGTATCAAAGGTAAAGTGTTACCTGCTAATTCCTGAAAAGGTGAAACACTATTGCAATTTAAATGTTTTGAGATAGGCATGATTGCAGAATGCATTTGGTTGGCAGAATGCTTTGGATGTGGGAATTTGCATGACTCAAAGGGACATGGGATCTCACTTTTTAATTTGGACAGAAGCCCAGATGTTTAGTAACTGAATTTAAAACTTCTTGCTAGCCACTGAGACCTTGTGAAGACAAAGAGCACTGTCAGCAAGCATCTCTTCTGGGTGAGTACTGTGGTTACCATAAGCTTCTATAAAAATAGAGGTGCTAGAGGAGATTCACTCTTCCTGCAACTTTCAGGACAAAACAGAAGCTGATCCTTGGAACAGCTGCTGTACTGCAGTTACACAGGGCACTCCATTCAATCTGGCAATTATGACAAGGTTTGTGTTTAGCTTTCCATACCTGCTGCACACAGATAACTGGGCAGGTTTGAATCTCTGAATTTTCTGTGCTCTTTAATTAGAAATGAATCACTTTTTCCTTAAAAATAACTTAAAAGCCTTTTTAAACCTTAATTCTTCCTGTTCTGTCCCACTCATTTGGGCATGGAAACAGGAGATTGAACTCTGCACTGCTACCTTCATTATAGACAAACTTTTTGTAATTTCAGAAGTATTTTAACCACAAGTCTAGCTGTCAGGTCAGGGGACAATTTATATTTGTTAGTGCTGAAGATCAAACTTGATATTTAATGCAGAGAATTAAAGACTGAGTTCTTTTAATTTTCTTTCTTTGCAATATCAGAGACTGTCCTCTCATTTGCCCCAGCTTGTGCAGACAGCAAAGATGATCCATCATTGTTCAGCCAGGGTGAAGGAAAAGAACCAGATTCCTCTCCAGCAAAGGAATTGGGAGGTAAAGAAGTCCTACTGATTTATTACTAACACCCACACACAAAAATCCATTGTAGCTCTTGAATTGTGACATTTTAATTATATATGCCTATTTCAGCTTGTCACAAGAGGGCGGTAAATAAACATTCATTCTGGAGGGAGATTTTTTTAAAAACTTAAAATATTTTTTAGAAGAAAATGAAACTTCATAATTAAATTAGACACTTAAGAATTGACTTAAATAGTTTCCCCAATTTTAAGATGCCATGTTTTATTTGTAGGGCATCTATAAACCGTAATTTGTATTTCCTCTATGAAAAGCTCAATCTGCGAGCCTGCTTGTTTAATGTCTTGGACAAATAAAATATATTACTATATATTTTATTATATATATACATATAAATAATACATAAATATTTATATATACACACATATATTTATATATTTTGGTTTTTTAGATTTATATATATATATGCTATGTCCTGCTTCTTTTATTTCATATAAGAATTATTCCTAGTGGTGTGCCACCATTAGCTGGGATAAGATGCCTTATGTTAGGACAGGCCAACATTCATGCAGAAAGGACATCAGTAAGAGCACTTTTTTATATTGATGCTTGTAATTTTTTTGTACCATCTTCTGGCTGATTAGCAGATCCCATCAGGGTTGGTTTTTGTGCTTGTTTCCCGTTGCACTGACACAGGGCTGAAATACTGCAGTCCAAAACACATTTGAAATAGAAGTGCCCTGCTAAATAAGCACGTTTAATTTACTTGTTGCAGATGAAGCAAAAGAAGACAAAACTGAACAAGATGAGGAATTTTGTCTGTGGATGTATCAGGTGGAAATCTTTTTCACAAGTAAGCTCTTCCCTGCTTACCAGCAGGAGAAAGTGCTGAGGCAAAAAGTAGAAGAAAAGCGAAAGGAGGATGTTGAATTAGCTGAGCTGAGAAAGATCAAGGATGTGGAGCTGGCAAAGTAAGTCTTGAATCTTGTCTTGCAGTACTATTATCTCTTATCTTCCTCTAACAAAGTTATTGAAAATCAGAAATGTGCTTAAGAAAGTAGTTGAGCTTACTGGAACTGGAAAACAAACTGATCCCGGTGTAATTAGTAACATGGAGAATGTAACTGTCTGGAGTAACAAATACAAGCTGCTTTCAGCTTACAGAACTTTTAACTCCACTTTTTCCTGGCAAAGACAGTTAATATATGTTTGGACTTGAAGTGGTGATTAGACAGACTCTGCTTCTCTCTGCTAGGACAGTTCGTCCTGCTCGGACTATGAGTAGGGCTGGAATTGCTTAGCCAGTATAAATCTGTCTCCCCACACTCGCAGTACATTAAATTCAAACTTTGTCCACTCAGACTCATTGCTGAGAGAGAAGCAGAAGAGGTAAGAAGACAAGAAGCAGCTGCAGCAGAAAAAGCACTTGCCTCCCAGAGTGCAGATGTCGAGGCGTTAGAGGATCCTGTCACAGAGGAGGTGTCCCCGCGGAAGGGAAGCAGAGCGCGCCTCTCGAAGGGGGAGGCAAAGAGGGGAAGGCTCTCTCCAAAGAGAGATACCTCACAGAAGAAAGAGGCCCAAAAGAAAGCACCCTCAGTGAAGTCAGAGGCACAGAAGGCAGCACCTGCAGGTAACAAGGTGCCTGCTAACAAGAAAAAGAAACCCTCTGGTAAAAACCACTGAAACTTCAAGCAAGTTCTCTTCAAATAGAAAAAAAAACCCAAACCAACATCAGAACAACACTTGTAGGGAGCTGTAAAAATTATAATACTCTATGCACAAGAATTGGTTTCAGAGGGAAACTGTCTGTTTTACACAAGGGTCCTGGGCAAGTTCCATTGCACTAAACTGTCAGATAGTCACACAATGATGCAAATGAACACAGGAAAACAAAAAGATGCCCTTAAAAGTGTAACAATTATTAGTTTTATTTTCCAGCAAAATATTCACATAACATATCAGAATGGAATGGTACAGATGAATTCAGACTGGGTTTTAATTAGCTTGCACATAAACATTTTTAAAATTTAAAAATTTCATGGTCAGAGTTTACAGATTTTAGTAGAAATTTTGATTCTTACAAAGCAAGTATTGCTTTACTATTGTCATTATTCCAGTCAATAATATGACTAATAACTTCTCATGTTGAACAAGTGCCTGACATTGACATCTTCAGTAAATCAGCCCTTTGCAGATCAATCCAAGAAGAAAATATTATTAAACTGTGTTGCACAAAGTTTCTTCACTTCTTCTGTTAAAAAAAAAAAGAAAAAAAAAAGATACCTCAGTATGATATTTTTACGGAAACCTCCTCAAGAGAAACCCTGGGGATCATCACAGAGAATATAATTAAATTCAAACAGAAAAACCCTATGAATTTCTAATGTAGAAATACTCTTAATGTTACTCTGTCTTCAGTAGGAGAAAGTCAAGTCTGACATCTCACACTGTCTGCAAGGTGAATTATATTTTAAGTGGCTAAAGTGTAAATGATGGGCCACTCATCTTTTCAGACTGCAACAGCAGCAGACTTGGCTTCAACCTAAGGAAGTACATTATAACCCCTTTTTCAGAGAGAGTAGGAATTAGGGTAGTTTGTACAATAAATCAAGTCAGCAAAACTTCTGCTTTGTGTATTTGGTAGACAACACTTTCTAAGTTTATCAGGCACAGAAACACTCATTTACTGTTTCTGTATGGCAGGTTTGATGCTGAAAGACAATTACACAAAGATTTCTATGTCACGCAACTCATTTCTCTTTTTAAAGTGTAGGTTGCTAGGCTTTGGAATACTTTGGAAAGTATTACTTCTTTCCCACTGTCTAAGTGAGCACATTCCTCCTGTTAAAACAGAGAGCCCTAAAATTGCTGCAAGCAAGATTCAAACAGAGAAATAGCAATTTAAAAGCTTATTGCATCTTAATGTTCATTTGCACTCTTAGTCACAGTAAATCATTCTGAAAACCACGTTAGAAACAAGACAGCAATGGGATGAAGATCCCTGACAGGACAGACAGACAGACAGATATTATGTGTAAGTAACCTACCCCTGGATCACTGACAAATAAAACCCAGCTCAGATGGAAATATGTTCATCTCTCACCTGTCATATACTGTATTAATTACTCCTAAACTAAGCTCATAGAGCTCTCCTCTATTATTTGAAGGAGGAATAATGACTGATAAATAATTAAGAATGTCTGCTGAATATTTATGCTGTTCTTTCACAGCTGGTAGAAGGCAGACTAAAACCTTAGGCAAAATCACCTGGTCTATCAAAGACCAATCACTCTCTACATTTCTCATGAGATGGATTTTGTTACTTCTCTAGGGACATACATTTTAGTAGTAAGTGTATTTAAATGTAATAAAAAACGATCCTTACCATTAACTTCAATGAGATTTACATTTTTTTGGTTCAAAATAACATACAGTTCTCTCTGGTCAGACTTTTTCCCAACTACCCAGTAATCACTCATTGCCTTCACAATAATTTCCTCGTCTTCATCAACTCTGAAAGAAATTTTAGGAAGTAAAGAAAGTGACAGCAAGTTCATCTTCAACATTTTTGTCTGTAATCATTAGGACAGTTCCATGTCATAAATTGTTGTGATTGTGCAGTATCAAAGAGAATACCAATTCTAACTCAGCCATCATTCAGCAGTCCAGGACAAAGGCTTCATAAATGGCTGCTTAAGACATCCCCAAATGTGTAAATCATTAATTTGTCCATCTTCCAAAGACACCAATGCTCTGAAGAAAACATCTCTCCTCTGTTCTGGTAAGGACACACTTGATAGAAAGATGATTTGCAATGGTTTGGTGATACTGAGCTTTTACTGAACTAGTTGCTAAACCTAGACCTAAACCATGCTCAACAGTTAGATACATCCTATAAAGCTGTCACTAACCCAGTACTTCCATAATATCATGAAACATTCTTTTTTCATTCACAGAAAAATGAAAACCTTGTCCTTAAGCAGAGTGGGAAAATTGCTGGTTGTTAATTAGAGTTATGGGCATCACAGTCATTCAACATTTTCGTGTCCTTTATTATCATGACAGAGGGTCTCTCTCACCTTCAAGCTTGATACCCATTGACAAGAAGCCACTTTTTTTCTCCATCAGGACTGCAGTAACTGCAGGGTCCACACTCCATCCATTGTCTCACCCCAGCAGCCCCCAGCTGTGGCAGGGCCAGGGATGACACAGGCACAAGCAGGTTTCCCAGTCCTTTATACTGCTTCCCCGGATTAGTCAGAATTTAGTGCTTCCCATCCCATTTGTTATGACTACTCTGAAGCCTCCAATAGATTAGATATTTTCTTGGATAGAGGCCCTGGCCCTCTTCTAAATTATTTTTTTAAAAGGACACTAGAAATTCTGTTTAGGATGGACCACTTCTAAGCCAACACAAAATACCAAACATGAACAGCCAGCCATCAACACAAGAGACTGGAAAGCTTCAGTCATTTGAAAAAAAAAAATCTAATTGACAGCAGGAGTTACAGACTATTTAATAGTTAAGCATTACCGGGAGAAGTCACTGTTGATGTCACCAAGAATCTTCATGAGGTCAGGGTGAACAGATGCAAGTGATACACTAGGTGTTTTCCTCATGTGAATGGTACTTTTCTCTGCCAGGTTCATGTGATTGAAATAGATAAACTTAAACTGAGGTTCCTTCTCAGCCCTAGGAAGATTTAAAAAGAAAAAAAAAAAGTGATTTGTGGATACTGACGTGTTCTATAAGCACACGCTTCACAGAGAATGGGTCATGAGCCAGTGCAAAGCTTACTCAGACAGCCTGAAGTCATCTTCACATTGAAGAGACCCAAGTGTTTTAAGACTTGTGGGATTGCACTTCATTTTAACACACTTTAAAAACCAAACCAAAACACAAACAAGCCTGCAGAACCAGCCCATGTTTCCCTTTCTGCTGCTTAGGCTGCCAGTAAACAGACACAGGGGAGTCTAAAAGCCTTGTCCCCCTTCACAGTAGTAGTTCATTTGCATTTTTCTAATGAGCTGGTTTTGTTTTGTCCCCATTTTGTTCCCTTGCTGCTCTCCCCTAGGCCAGTCCCATCTGATTTGAATGGATGCTCGGTCTTTACTTTGGTCAGTAAGTCATCTTCCATTCATGTCTTTGTTATTTGTTACAACCCAGAGAACAAACTCTTCCTTGATCCAGGCAATTAGATTTGCCCCCAGCATTTGTGTGGGCCAAGCAAGAGACTATTTTCAAAGCCTTGGCAGTCTTCCTCCATTTCCTCTTTTATGAAGTTTATATAAAACGCGTCACTTAGAGCTGTAGTTTTGGTAGAAGCCACAACAAATTCAGACATGCAAAAACTGGCTACAGCAATTGGTACTTGAGGCAATGCATTATTTAGGACCGGGGAGATACTGTGATGACACCACTCACCTCAGCAAACAACCAGATACCCCTGCTCTCTGTCACCCACATGCATCAGTGTCAAGAAACTGGATCGTGTTTTCAGGACACCATGGCATTAAACTTTTAAAGAGTTAAAGCTGCCAAAGCCAGTCCCAGATGACATTTAAAAAGCCCAAGTTTAATGATTTAGTAGGTTGGCACAATTTCAAGCACATCCTATGCTATCCCGTGTGATTTTGCTGTTTGGGAAGCTACCCCTGACTGAGTTCACTCACACACCTATCTTTGGTTGAATTCCTCCTTTGTTGCCATATGTGATACTGTTCTTGCTTCCCCAGATAACACATCTATTGAAAAATAAATATGATTTCATGGCAAGTCAAGTCCTCAACTGTAAATCGTCTGTTGTAACCAAACAATCCACTCACTAAAATCCGTGTTTGAGACTATTAAACAGGAGTTGTTCTGGTATCTGAACCTTCATTTTGCTTTTGGATTTGTAACTGAGTGAAGAATTACACACGCTCTGTCCAAGACTTGTGCCTAAGGCAGAGCCAGCAGTCAGTGACCTCTTGATGTGAAAAATGCAGTTTTTTGAATATTACATGGAACAGCAGCCTGGGAAACAGAAGTCAAAGGAAATTAGCATGAAGGAGGATGTGGGCAAAGACAGTGATATTTTTAATTTATTTTTGAAACTCAAATGTTCTACTGGCCAGAGGCTATTTGTGAACATTATGAAATTCTGTTTTCCTCGAGAAAAGCTAGAAAGTATAAATTGAAGTTAAGATTTTGAGGGAACCGCTACTTCTCTACCTCAACATGGGGGAGAGGTGTCAGGAGACTTGTCAGTTCATTTCAGTGCACATATGAAAGAAGTTCCACCTCTTGCACCTGAATGATTTGCTGACAGCTGGGGCAGGAGGAGGCAGAATATCAATTAGTAATGGTCATATTTGCCTTAGTATTTACATTATTTTCTCTGCAACAGTTATGCACACAGAGTAAAAAGATTTCAGCCACACAATCAACATTCGTTCCTAAATTAGTAACATCTATGTTGTTTCTTCAGGCAGACCTAAGCATGCAAGGACATGCACTTTATAAACACTTAGGGTGCAGAAAGGTAGACAAACATTGTTCTAAGTACACAGTTAACTCAATGCTTTCAAAATCTGGGCTCATATTATTATTTAAGCATTTCATTAAACCTAACTTTTCACCATGTAATGAGGGAATGCAGCAGGAAGGGAAGTGTGGTACAAACCCTGATATTCTCTTGTTGATGTTGTATTGTTCACAAATGTCTGATGCCAGCACGGTGAGCTGAGGCCCAACAATGCTGTCCAGCTTTCGGCAGAACTCCAGCGTGGGCGGGATCGAAGCTGTGTCAGGTAAAGAAAGGGCAGAGATGAGATCCCCTTCCCACAGCTGAAGGTACAGATTCTGTAGTTGTTTTCTTTAAACATCAGTAAGAGTCCAAGGACACATTTTTTTCATAATTACAACCTTTGAAAGTGGTTCACCGAAGCAGTATTTAGGCGTTTCAGTGTGTAAATTGAGTTACTTATGCCACTGCAGCAGACTGATAAAAGCACTCATGAAAAAGAGACTCAAATGGCAAATTAATGGGAATATTTTTCAAGAGTAAAACAAGCTGCATGTGAAAGTATTTTGTACTAAGTACATCTTGCCAAAGAAGTGATGCTGACAGGTACTTACCATCAATCATAAAGCAAACAGCTGCACTCATGGCCTGGAACAAAAAAAAGTTAAAGCAAAAAAAAACCATTTACAACAAGTTACCTCAAATAAATGGCAATACTGCAGTGAGGTCACACACAGGTGAAGCAGTTAAATTAAAGAAGAAATTTAAAAAATCTACTTGAAAGGTAACATTTCAATAGGATAATCTCTTTGTAATCCTACACAACAGTCTAGCTATGATTTTAAAATCAGCCCAGTTAACAGTTTAAGTTGTAGGAGAAAGGTAGAATTTGGTAAAAATGCATTTATGCAAAGATGTCTGCAAGAAACTTGGATTTAATTTAAAAAAAATTATTTTATTAATTAATGCTACTAAAGCCAGGCATGAAATTACTTAAAGCAACTGAAGGCTGGTACTTTGTTTTAATAAAACAGCTGCTTGTTTTGGAGAAGGTACAAGAGAGGGGGAAAGAGGATTCAGGCTTTAAAGTTTGTTGCTAGAAATGTTAGTTTTCTTTCTCTTTGCTTTAACCTGGTCATATCTGTGCACCTTTCTATACATTCCTAAGTGCTTCACATCATTGTCTTCACTGTGTAGATTCCTAATTCTGTGGAGGAATTGCAGAGAAAACTGTAATACCTTATAGACAATTAAATGAAGCTCCTCGTAAGTGTCATCAGTGTTAACAAATATTTTGGGGAAACGGCATTTTGTTTCTGGATCATTAAGATTTAAAGGTCCAGTAAGAAACCTAGAAAATAATTCAACAGGTCAGATGAGATGAATTCTTGTCTTTCAGTTTCTCCAGTTTAAAAGGTGTTCTCCAAACTAACAATTACTTGCATGTATGAATACATTTGAATATAGTGAGTTTTCAGCTATCCACACAGGTATAGAGCCCTTTGTATATTATCTCAGCACTCTTACATTTTTTAAGGATTATTTGCAAATACGCTCCAAAGAGTTACAGAAACAGCACCAGAAAGGCAGGATAATGCTAAGGAAAAACTGTGCAGATCATCAAAGAAACAGCAACAAAATTCTTTCCACTTTCAATTTGTGAGTATCTTTAAAACCCCTTTTTTGTTGCTATGGGGAAGCCCCTTTCCTTTCCTGTCCAACAGTACATGCAGACTAGTTTGAGGTAGAAAGTGGTGTACTAGAAGCGCCTAAACCTGGGAGAGGGGCATAGACAGGGAGTGTGTGATCCCAAAGGATCTTGATCCCAAAGGAATACAATAAATCAAGGAAGAGGAATTCTCATGATGAAGGATGTCCAAACTCACAATTACTCAAAATTATGTTGCCTGGCTGCTTAAGAGCAGAATTCCCCACTCTGATGCTGAGTACAGAGGAAAAACAATAGGTAAATCCTAGATTAAATCTACACCTTTGTCTGGAGTGCCTGACTGAAAAGAAATGACTAGAACAATTCCGAAATTTGTCTCACAGTGCATTAAGAACAATGGGAAGAAAAATAAATGTGAAGTTATGTTAATGAAGCATTTTCTCTTTTTGCCAGAGGTTAGGTTTCACGTTGCACCAACTACTGTGCAACCCTCTGGAATGAACTGTGTGTGGATATGAACTCAAAATACACATACTACTCCCAGATGTTTTGCCCTTGAGGGAAGAAGCAGTCCATGGTGACAGTAAAACAGGACCCACCTTCCATAGTGCTGCAGATTTCCTGGCATTTCAGCACGTATTGGAGAATCTCTTCCCGCTAACTGAAGCAAAAAAGAACACACAAAAACCAGTTTAGAGGCAGAGAGAAGAGAGATATTTCTCCTTGGTATTTTAGCCCTTAGTAGTACCAGATAAACGGGGAGAAAAGAAAAAGTAACAAACAAAACCCAAACCAACGACCTTCCCCCCTCAAAAAACCCCAACCCAACTATCATACCTCAGGCTCCATGTGCCTTGGAAACAGAGATGTGGTGAGATATTTGTACAAAATTCTCATGTCATCTTGCTCCAGTCCACTCCTAGAAAAGAAACACAAAGGATGTTTGTGCTGTAGTTCAGATCACATATTTTCCTCCAACCAAAACTCAGGCAGAGCACATAATAAACCAGGGCAGCAACATTTCAATGTCTCAGTAGAGTCCATCCCAGAATATTAATTTCTAGTAAAATGTCAGTTTATTTGCTAAATGCAAAACACATCTAAATTAGCCATAAACCAGAAAAGAAATAAAATGATACTTCACCAAAGCTCCAGTTTGCTATTCTTCTCCAGCTGCTCCCCAGGAAAAAATAATTTGGTACAGGGTGGAGATTTTAAAGCTCAGACCAATGCCTTTCCTACTGAATGGCAGCATGACTCATGTTTTCTCATTTTCATCCAACTCTTTCACTGATTCAAAAGCTTTTCTATTTTGACCCTAATTTATAGGATGAGAAGTTGAAGACACACAAAAGAATTACTGAAGTACCTACCAGATAAGCTGGTCATTGTAGAGGAATGCAGTGTACTTGACTATGTTCAGGCTTTCTTCCATCCTATTAATAAATGACTGAATTTTCAAGTAAGTCATTTTATCCAGTGGGAAGAAACTGATTCCACAAAACACATCCAGCAGGTCACAGGACTGTAAGTGCAGTGTCTGCAAGTACTGAGAGAACAATGACAGGTGGCTTTTAGAATTCAGAAAACTGCCAATGTGTAGATTAAATTACAAATTAGAGTCCAATCACCGATAATCTGGACTAACAAAGAAAAAAAATCCTTCCAGTTCTGCTTGTCTCGGGAGCAGGTAATAAGCTTTCAATGTGCAAAGGAAGAGATATTTTCTATTGTTCTCTTTCTTGATAGAGTGTAACTTCTACCAAGAGATTCCTAATGCAGTGTCAAGTGCTCTGTTAAAGATGTGTTATCCAAGGGCTCCCTCTACAGTCATTTCACATCACCAAAAACCCACAAGTAATAATTACAGTGAGACAGATCTCTGTCAGTTTGTAATCTAAGTCTTATTTCTTTTCAGATTTTCTGTGCAGTCCAAGCCTGCCAGCAACATGTTGTTAACTTGTTCAACACTTGTTCATGACTACACTTTTTAAGCTTTACTAATTTCTTGATGAAAAAGAGAAACTTTTCATTGGATTTCTTTCTATTATACAAATCTATAGAAATTACTGTTTTATCTTCAGCAGGAACATCAAAGAAAAACAATGTTTTAAAGATAAAAATCTATTACTTTCTTTTTTTGCCATGGTCTATTTTTAATTTAGTCTGGACAGAAGCACACATCAGCTCAAAGTACTCCTTGTGCCAGTGGTGTTTATTCCAGAGACTACAACAAGTCTTCCAAAGAAACAAAACAAGACCCTCCCCAATCCACAAGCAAAGCCTTTACTTTTGTTTACACTGTCACAACATTGTTTTAGTTTAAAAATCTGTTAGGAGAACAAAATTTTAAACACCATTATGCAGTGTCTACACTTCATCCTCATCAGTGATCTCAAGATTCACATCTCTACCACAAGAGCACTAACTGCTGACAGCAATCCTGTTTCCTTCTGTGCAAACAAGGAAAATGGGGGCAGGCAGAATCTTGGCTGCCACCTTCTAAAGCTTGATGGAACTTTTCATGTAGCAACTCAAAATTCTGCTAGACTATTCAGTTACTTGATGTGAAAAATACATGAGTAATATTTGATTTCCTGCTCAGAAACGGATTTTGCTTTTCATTCTTTCACTGAAACATCAGCTTTGAAATTATGTTCTGAAGACTATCTTGAAGATAATATTTCCTCTAACCTTCTCAGGCATGACTACTAATTCCACATGGGGGTACAGTAGGGGGAAGAAGTTAAAAATTTGAACTATTCACTACTTCCCCTGTGCACGCAGGGTGTGGAATCTCCACCCCTGGATCTTTTCAAGACTCATCTATGCAAAGCCCTGGACAGGAGAGTTTAAATACAGTGTTACCCTGCACTGAGCAGAAGGCTGAACTGGATGACCTTTCCAGATTCCTTCCAAAGGCAATGATTCTGCAACAGTTACTCAGACAGATCTCAAAGTGGTTATCATAATAACCAATTCAAACATTAAAACAGGATTGCTGAAGAATGAACATGATTTTGCTAGATAAAATATCCAACAGCTAAACTGTTCCATCAAGCCATATCCATGCTTTGTGGTTCAACTCCACTTGAAGAACCTACTGTGCTAGTAGAAGCAGGAAGTATTTGACAAAATGAGTACCCAGACACTTTGTGTTGCCACCACACGTTTTCCACTGCCTATGTTTTAGAGCCACACTGCTGCCACTTAGAGAAGATTTTTGCATCTTATTTCCAATGCAGGATCACACTTTATGTGCCTGAAAAATAAGGTCTTACCCGATGGAAGAATTTCTCTAGTCTCTCCTTTAGACCTTTCACACCTCCATCTTCCATGGCCCTCAGGAACGTGCCATTGAAAAGCTAACAGTTAAAAGAAAAAAAAAATCAGTTAGTTGGGCAATCATTTACAATAATTTCTTGTAACTTGGCTATGAATATAGCTAGATTAAAATACAACTCCCATTCCTCAGTATTTGTACTCCACATCAATCCAAATGTACCCCTTCTTGACTGAAAAAACATCTCAGATTTGCAGAGTCCCGGTAGATATGGCAGCAGAGTCAGAATATTTATGTGTCATTTAAGTATCTTATGCTCTTGATTTGTAAAAGGCCTTTAACCAGGGCTGTTTCTCAAACAGATAATAGCTACCACCATCAAAATCAAATGCTTAGTAGTGTAACTTGGACTTTACAAAAATTAGAAGGCTTTTATTATTACAATAAGCTATTGAACCAGCACAGAGCTGTATTTTTCTCTTCCATCAACTCCATTATAGCTGCAGGAAGAGAGCAGATAACAGGGATGAGATGAGAATGTCAAAGCAATGATGAGCTTGCACATCCAAAGGGTACCATGAGGATCTGCTCCCCTGCCCAAAGAGGAGCCTCTGGTATTAACTGTACCTTGTACATGCTGTAGCACTGCTGCAGGACCGAGCTATAGACTTTGTCCTGCAGGAAACAGAGCAGCACATCAGGGAAGCAAAGGCAGAATTACAAGTATTTTGGCTGAGCTACACATAATGTATGTTTTCAAAGAGCCAGCAAAGACACAATTTAGAGAAATCAATCTCTGAAAAGTTAAATAGCGTTTTCAGTCAGCATTTATAAAGTACAATTTCAATAAAGGGAGTCCCTTCCCCCCTCACATTTAGTACCAAAAGCACCTTAAAAACACAGGCCCAAAATTCCAGTTACAAATAGTGTCCTTCCCTGAGGCCAGCACTCAGTGAACATGAACCTATTTCTGGCAGCTCTCTCTCCATCCAGGTCAAAGACTGAAGGAGGTGGGACACCATAGCGGGTTTTTATGGGGCCAAGATCTTAACCCAGATGAAAAAAGACTATTAACTGGCAAAATAGAGTCCCTATGACACCCATCCTTTTGTTAGGACACATAAGGAATGGAAGTATTGCACACTGTAAGGAACAGGGGCTTTTAAATATTACCCCACCTGGCCAAATACCCCGCCTGTATATGATTAAACAGACCTAATGATACTGCAGTTTGGACAAGAAATCCCACAATAGTTATGAGCTGTTTGGTTTTCCAGATTTTTAGTAAATATTACTAGTAGTCTTAAGAAAGTAGTAACATGTATACTTAAAGCTAATAAAAATATATAGACTTAAAATCTTGCAAGAACTTCATTAAACAAACAGATTCTAAGAAATATTCACCTCTTCCAAGCTAGAAATATTCACTTATTCCAAGTTAAAAGTCTCACAACTGTATATAAACTGATGTTTATTGGATGATCTTGAACTATTCTCTGGGTAGTTCTCTATCTTGTACTCTTCTTTAAACTTGATTGTAAATACTCTTTCCATTTATGGAGATAGATACAGATATACAGAAAAATCAATTTGACAGCAGTTCAAGAAGAACCAAACTAAGATATTTCTGGAAGTACCCTTAAAACACAACATAACCCATTAAAAAACCAACAAGTTCAGTATTACCAGCAATTCTTCTTCCTGATATTCATAGACTGGCTTTCCATCTTTGTGTTTTTCTATTATGGGGTTCCGTACAACCTAGGAAGTGGAACAGGCTGGTATTAGACAATGCAGAATGCGTGGAGAACATTGCGGGATGGAGCTTTAGGAACATTCAGATCACACGCATAAGTACCATGACCATCCAGAAGTTTTCTTCAGGTTCATGGAAAAATTGTCTGTTCTTCTGTGTATGCAGAGATTTTGCTGGTTTTGTTGGACTAAAGGTCCTGGAAGGAAAATATACGTGTAGACACAGGTATTTATACACACTCACAACAAGAAGATGTATGACTGAGAGATTTAAAACATAGTGCTTGTGCCAACACAGCAAGCCATGCAATCAGACTTCTTACCTTGTGAACTGCACTATAGCTTCACAAAGCCCCACATTTCTAATTTTTTCATTCTTTTCTACTTCATTTGGGTGATAGAAGAGAATCTTCTTTTCTTCCTAAAATTTGAAAAAAGAAGAATCCAAGCAAATGCATTTTAACAGAAACAGAGTTTAAAAATATTGAGTACATGGTTTTCTTGTTTTTTAACTTTAATCCCTTTATTCCTAGGCAGAATTTTATCTTGCACCAAAATGGGCTTCTCTAATAATGGATAAAAGCATATTTAAGCACACTTAAGCAGTCGGTCATCCCAGGATATCTCAAAATACTTTATAAATTAGAGGCTATTGAAATCACAGGCCCTAGTCACTTCTCAGCTAGTTCAAAGCAAGGCGAGCTTCAAAGCCAGATCAAAGCAAGGCTAGTTTCAAAGCCAGCTCAGGTTGCTCCAGGCCTTGTCCAGTCATATTTTCAATACCTCCAAAGATGGAAATTCCACAGCCTTTCCAGGCTCTGCTCTCCTATTAGACCACTTCACTGTGAAGAATGTTTTTCTTCTATCTCATCAGAATTTCCCTTGCTGGAACTTCATCCTTTACGTCTCATTCTTTCACTTAAAGAACCCGACTCCACCATTTCCAGCCATCCTTCAGGCTGGTGAAACAGCCCTCAGACCCTCTTCCACATCGCCTGTTCTTCAGGCTGCACAAATACAGTTGAAGGCTCTGCTGGTACGCCACAGACCCACTCAAGGGCTTTTCACTGGCCTTGCTTCAGCTTGTCAGTATTTTTGCTACCCTGGGAAGCCCTGGAGGAACACAGCACCCACCAGCAGTCCCACACATGCTGGAGAAAGGCAAGCAATCGCTCCACTGGCCTGGCTGAGCCACAGCCCAGCTCGCCCGCTTCCACTGCCACAAGCAATGCTGATTCACGTACGACCTGTTGGTCACCAGACTCCCTGGTCCTGTTCTGCAAAGCTGCTTCCAACCAGTCAGCCCCCGGCCTGCCATGGCGTGCGAGATTATTTCACCCCACACGCGGGACTTTGCCTTCGCTGAGCTCCACCAGGACTCTGCCGGCCCATTCCCCAGCTCGCTGAGGGTCCCTCCAGAGCACCAACAGCTTCCCCCGGGTTGGAGCTTGTTGAGGACACACTCAGCCTCACTGTCCTGTCACTACTAAGTATGTAAGTACACTGCTCTGTTCAAAAACTACTACAGCTGATGATTGTCACATGAGCCACAGAATATGCTGTTTTCTAAAACTAGAGACTAGAACTTCGAGTTTACTTATTAAGGGTCAGAGCGGCAAGAGAACACCAGCAGTTGAATTTAACGAAGTTAAACAGTAACCTGTAGCAGTAACCATATTGTATCTACGTCGAGAAAGTTATTTTTAGAGAAAGTTACAGCCTCAGTAAAACATAGTTACTGCCTGTCCAGCTCCCCATCTCCAGTACAGGCCCCGCTGGTGACAACCCCCCCGGTTACTGCTCCTGTTCGGTCTGAAGCAGAGGCAGACCCGACGCGGGCGCTGCCGGTCCCGGCCCCGCGGACACCCAAATCCCAGGGGCTGCTGCGGGCCGGGAAAGCCGCAGCTCCGGCCGCCTTTGTCCGGCGCCGCTCCCGGGGACAGCGCCGGTCCCGGTGCCGGGGCAGGGCCAGCCCCGCCGGGAGGTGCCCGCCTGCCCCCGCAGCGCCGGCCGCGACAGCCCCCGGTACCTCTCCCTCTTTGGGCCCCAGCTTGGGGTTGTAGATGAAGAAACTGAGGAGGGTCGGAGCGAGCTGCTTCT
>VZRE01000777.1:456868-518275 GCA_013396775.1 Cephalopterus ornatus
CGGGAACGGCGGGGAGCCCGGGCGGGGGAATCCGGGGGCTCCCGGGCGGTCCCGGTGTTCCCTCAGCGAGGGGCTGTGCGGGGACCTCGAGCAGGAATCACAGATCCCTGGCAGGGCGCTGCCACCCCCGGGCAGCCCCAGCCGGTGGCCCCGCGGGTGCCGCGCTGCCCCAGCGCACCCCTGTTCCGAGAGGCGACCCTGGCGCGGTTCACACCCCTCTAACTCCTTCAGGGCAGCTGGGAAAAGTAGAAACGATTTATTTTTAGAGATAGAATTCGAAGTTTGAAAGATGAGATCAACAAGTTTGAGTATGTTGAAGGAAATGTCATCCAGCATGGCATAGTGCAGGTAATCCTTTCACCACAAATAGATATGTCTGTTCTGATTATTTTTCAGGTTTTTTTGTCTGGCACTTTTAAGATAGTGTCATTTAACCAATAAAATAAGCTTTTCTATTAGTTTTCAATTCCCGTTTTAATAAAATTCAGCGTGAACTGAATTAGAAGTAAAACTGTCTACTAAAAGATTCATCACATTGCTTCTCTGTAGGAATATGAAGTTCAAGAATCACAATAAACTAAACTTCATAATTACTTAAATACTTGGTCAAGTTATAAAAGATATAATTGAATATCTCATTCCACCGGGTCATTTAGAAAAATGTACTGGTAAACTTTCTTAAATCTGAAAGAAATCAGTTTGTTGAAAGAAATTTGTTTGGTTTGGTTTGGTTTTTTGTGTGTTTTTGGTTTGGTTTTTTGTTTGTTGGTTTTTTTTGCTTTTGTTATTATTTCAGTTCCTGTCATCACTCTTAGTTTATATTTAATTTCAGCAGTAGTAGCGTCATTCCAGACAGTCCTTGTCCACCTCAGCAGCTGGTGTATTCCTTGAGAATCCAATCGAGTGCAGTAGGAGCACTGTGTAGAATAGAGATGCTGTAAGACTGCAGCAATTTAATATTTAATGTCTGTACTCAAAAAGTGAGTGGTGTAAGCAGGAGAGAGCTGACCGCTGTTTCCCCCTGGGCTGCTGCAGAGCTCTGTCACGTCCCTCCTGCCCTGTGCCATGGCTGCAAACCCTCCTGGTACCTGGCCTGGAGAAGGCAGGAGCTTCTGTGAGGGCCAGGAGGCACAAAGCAGAGGTGTTGGCTCTCCTCAGCTGGCCATGCTGAGCCCTCAGGCTGGCTCAGCAGGGATTTTGGATATGTTCATGTGGGTGCAGTTTGTGTGCAGACTCCCTTTCGTGGGTGCAGAGGTCGTCACCACTTTGGGTGTCACCTTCCTGCCTGCACATGTGGCGTTTTACCCTGAGCAGCTCCTCCTGTGTGGACTGGATGGGCAGGAGGGACACAACAGGCTGAGCCACAGCATTCCCAGACAGTTGTAGGAACTGTTTCCAAAGCTGCAGAGAGAATCTGCTCTATCATTTCATGCAGGCGTTTTTGGAGAGGCCACAGCAGAAGGTGATTCCTGCCCCTTTCCAGCAAAGCGGGGTGAGGGAAGGCCCTGTTGGATGGGATTCCTCAGGGTTTCCCTGAGCAGCCTCTGAGGAAGCATCAGGCCAAACATGTCAGGATAAGACATCCACATACAGTAATTCTTGTTTTCTACCCTACAGCTCTGAGTTTAAATTCAGCAGTGTGTGCAGATCACCCCTTTCTTTAATAGTCTGTCCATTTGAAGGCTGCAGCACAGTTGAGACAATTTCTGGGAAGGTCCAGTCAGGATTGAATATATCAAACAAAAAGAGCAATTCTCCTCCTTGCTTGTGCTCTGCTGCAGGCAGGGGTGAGGTGGTGATCAGGACTGCCTGCCAGAGGGGAAGTTAATTTCTTTGTGCTACTCACTTAGAGCAAAATGTGGAAATTCTTAAAATTGGTGGTCTTGATAGTCAAGTTAATTAATTTCTCACCAAAGGAATTATGAAACTGCAGTGACTGTAGATTTTGGGTTGTGTTGGGTTAAATATTTATATAATTGGTTATAAATATTTAGATGTGTGTTTGGTCAGGACTTAACAAGATGGAGATTCTGGGCTATGACTAAGGTGCCTGTTTACTGCAGTAATACAGATACTGGTGCAAGGGTTATGTTGTGGAGGCATGTGCAGTTGGACAGTGGGGATTCACTGTAATTGGTGATTGCTAAGGAAGGTGTTTCCTTGCCACATGTTCCCTAGGAAGGGAATTTATATATGTGTAGTGATGGATAAAATATAATTCTGCTTGGTTCAACCTCATCTTTAACTTGACATTGCTGTTGGTGGAAGTATTTGTGAGAATCTACAAAGTGTAAGTGATAAGAGATTCAATTAAATTATTACATTCCTAATGTACACATTTAACAGGGCAGGAAGAAACTTCGATTGTGGTTCCAATTTCATCCCATCTTCTTAATTGTATGTGCAGTAACACCACACCTTGACATTTGCAAGGTGACATCAGATCACCCCGAGTTTGAAATGTGACTCCTAGCCCATGATTATGTAAAATTAAACTGCTGCATAAGTACATTGGGAATTTGCAGGACAACCCCTGCATCAAGAGGCAAGCAATTAACAACTTTATGACTGCTTTCTAATTTATTTTTAAAATAACATAGGAGTAAGAAATAGTATTGTGTAGGCATATGTTTTGGTTTGTTGAGCCTATTTCTGGATACTATTTTTGGCATTTCCGTCAGCTGCATAGTAGCAGACTTAACAAAAAGGTATACTATAAATCACTCTGGGTGTTAGAGCTGACAGCTTTAAATAAATACAGCTGACAGCTCAAATAGCTGCTCCATTGACAGTATGTGGACTAAATGTGTTAACAAATGCGTAGACTCAGCAGTTTGGGATTAGTTTAGCAAATAAATTACAAAATAATGCTGTGATCCAGCAAAAAGCACAATGCCTGTGTATCCCTGGTCTGCAGGCTTTGTTAACACTGTCCCAGGCCTTTGAAGCTCTCTGTGAAAACACAACCCTGCAGCTGCAGCAGGGCTCCTGCTAAGACAGCGCTCACCTCCCTCAGATTCCTTCTCAGTGCGGTGTCAGGGAGTGTGAGCAACAATGTGAGTGTCGTGGTGAGTAAAGACGGTTTAATAATGGATGTATTTGCTTTGCAGGGTCAGAGATTTCATAAAGGGAGATGGTAACCTTACATGAGCTTGGGTTATGATTAAGGATACAAAGTTACTGAGTAGCAATAAAAAACTGCTTTCATGCAAAACTCGAGATATTTAAGTGTTTTGGTTTGTTTAATGTGTTGTTACTACTGGGTCTGTAGTACTTGTGAAAGAAAAGCTGGGAAGAGAGGATGATGAAGGGGCTAGATGGTTAAAAGGATTTCAGCTCTGAAGATGAATTATATTGATAAGTTGATTATTTCCCTGCTGATCACTGCAAGAAATGAGAATTACATGAAGAATGATGTCATAGTTTGACATATTTAAAGCATGGCATTTTTTGTGCATCAGAGGTTGAAGAGAGCTACTGTTTATTCTTTTGTATTTTAATTTTAACTATTCACAGACAGGATAGCATGGCACAGGGTATTATAGAGTACATAATATGAATGTGGAGTGGAACTCTCAAGACCTGTATTTTAATGTTATCACAAGTATTCTGGTGTTTTCCAAAATGTATTTTTATAGTAGTCGTGTCTAGTGAATAATGTCAGTGTGCACTATACAAGTGGTAATTCTGATAACTAGTTGCAATTTCTGTTGCCGTCTCTAATCGTGATTGTCAGTGGTGGCAGATTTCTGACTGCTGCCTTTCGTGTCAAATTGTTGTGGTGAATGCAGAAGTTTGATACGGCCCTTATTTCCATCCTGTTCATTAAAAATGCACTTATACAAAGTGCGCACACATATCTGTCTGTTAAATGGGGGTTAAATATGGTCAATATCTTTAGTTTTTCCGTCCTTGTCAGTCAATAAAGCCCTGCCCAGGAGCTTTCTCAGTTACAAGTGCCTACTTGAAGCAGCTGGAATTCTGCATGCCATGTCTTCAGAAGGAGTATTTTGGTTTATGCCACAGAGCAGACAAGTATCTTTGTCAGTGAGTAAATCCATGTTCACATGTGTTGGAAGAGCATTCCAAAGTATCATCTAGTGTTTCAAGGATGTGAGGAAAGGGCTAAGTTGTTTTAAGTTTAGAAGTTTCTTGCAGTCCAGAAATCCTACAAGTCAACAAGTGTTTCTTTACTTAAATTGTTCTCCCACAAGGAGCAGTAATCTACGGGGTTAGGTGCTATACTATTAAGGTTTTTTAAGGTACTTTTTTTCCTGTGGCAATAGTCTTTAACTGCAATGTTTTGGATGTCAGGGAGATCTCAGAATACCTCAAGTGGAGTAAGTGTATTTTTTTCTGTTTGGTGCTGTAGCGCAAAACTTGTATACAATAATAAATTATAAATAAATAATTGAGACATGGATTGGATTAGTAATGAACAACAACGTTTTTCTGAAGCATTTACATACAAATTAGTTAAAATTTCACGTGTCAGGCTAAGAAGTGGTTCCCTAGTCCTTTTGTTTGTTGCCTCTTGGTTGAACTGAAATACACTTTGTAGTACAGAAGTTTTACAGGAACTTCAGATGCAGACAGTTGAGGTATATTCTTCTTCCTGGGAAATGAAGGAGATTCTAATTTCACTCACAAATTTGTTGAGGGCCAGGGCACTGTAGGAATTCTCTGTCCACCTGTGCCAGTAACCTGCTCCAGCGTGTTACATCTTAGTGGAGAATAACAGAATTTGTACTTTGCCTCTGGGTTTCTTCGTCAACGTTCATGGTGCAAAGGCTGAGACACTGAAGGAACTAGAGTTCAGAGTGTAGCAGCACTTGGAAAATTCTTTATTTCACATGCATTTGCCTGCCTGATGCAACGTGATTAGTCGAGGTCAGGACACTTAATTGTCAGTGAAATGGAGAACAGTTTGTTTGTTACTTACATGTGAACTACTCCAAGACCCTTCTGTCAGCAGACTGATTTCGCTGCCAAGAACACACTTTATTTCTTGTGACTATCCTGTGACATCCACCCTATGCTATGAGAATCGCCATGGGTCAGTTCCTCACGGTCAGACCCTCGGCTTCTAAATATGAGTAGCTCTATTTAAGCCACTGATACTCTAGAAATTTATGCCACGTGAGCCTATTTCATAATATTAAAAAACAGTCTTAAAATTCAGTAGTAATTTTTTATCAGTTTGTATGAATTTTGCACCGTAAGAGAAAAGATGTGAGGGTCATACGAAATTCTTGTGTGCGCCGAGTCTACCAACTTACAAACAACTTGTGTGGCAAATTAAACTGCTTGAAAACACTTTGAAATGGGACAAAAAGTCTGTTTTCACTTGTCAACTGTTAAGAATTGTGGATTAATGTATACTTGGCTCCCAAAAGAGTAAATAGCTGCAGAGAGCACATAGGGGAGTCCTTGGGGGGGGATCCTTACGGAATTTGTATTGGTGTAGTTGTGTAGGGTGCCTTGGAGAATGGCATTGCATGAACTTTTCTTCACGTTGAGTGAAGGAGAATTTTAATGTATTTGACTGCTTTTGCTTTGATGATGAACATGTTCGAAAGCCAACAGAACATTTTTAATTACTCTTTCGTTAAGTTTGCAAAATACAGGCTGGGAGAGGGCAAAGGGCCCAGCATATCAAAGCATCAGCTGTAAGGACCGTGGGAATTCGGGGTTTTGAAGGATGCACTGTCCTCATAAGAGCATTCAGATTTGTTAATCTCTTCCCCTGGAATTGCTGGTTATCTCATAAACAATTCAGTACTGATTTTGGTGTTTTTCTGCACAATTACCAGCATTTGTAGAGAGGAAAAAAAGCAGTTGATTTTGAATGTAATTGTTTGCAGCAAAGGAAAAAATGGATTGAAACTGCAGTGACTGAACTCTTCACTGTGCTGAAAAGGCTCTGCTCGTGTTCTGGTGACTCTGCAAGCTCTGTGTGTGTGTGACCTGCAGCACAGCCTTGTTAATGTTGGCAAAGCGAGTGAATGTATAAATGCACCATCAGAGCATCCCAGCATCCCTCTTTTCTGCTGACTGAACTGTTTGTTCATGTAAAGACATTTCTTCAGCATCCCCAGAGACGGTTGCGTTTGTAAAGGACATTTTTAATATGTCAGTCATAGCCCAGAAATACCAGGCAGAGGACGTTGGATCTTTGTCGAAATGCATTCGTTACAGTTTCTTCCTCCACACTTTTAGTCCTCTCTATTAAGAAAACTAGAAAATACCACCAAGAAATATCTTTTGCCTCCCTCCTGCTTCTTACAACCTCACAGTTGTCTGAAACCTCAAGTCCACGTGGCTTTCCTTTTAATTCTTTTTGCAGGAAAGCATGTGGGTTTTACTCTCCTCATCTATTAATTGACTGATGCAAAAGAGTGGTTTGCAACTGCAACAATCTCATGCAGAAGCCAATTCTTAAGCAAGAATGTGCGACTGCTCTTCACTTGGAAGTCAGTGAGAGATTTTATCCTCACCTACCTCACAACTGTATCTGAGCTCCTAGTCTTTTATAAGGATCTGAGTGTTCTGAGAATTTAGGGCTTAATCCAGTAGGAACTCCCACTAATTTCAAAAGATATCCCATATATGAAGGTCTGATAAGACCAAGATCTTGGAGGGATGAACACTTTCAGTTTAAGAATTCACATGTTTCTGTTTAGGAGTCAGAAAAACAGACGCAAGCTACAGTATATGATTAATCTTTATTGGGTATTTTTAAGGGAAGTGTCTGCTAAAGTAGAGTTTAGAGCATGGTGAGTGGTCCACACAATGAACAAAATCAATAATCAGTGTTTCATTTTGTTACTAAGGCAATGAACAAATAACAGACACTGTCAAGGTAAATAAGGGACTCCTGATTTTCAAGCGTTTGGAGTGTCTTGTGCAGATTCATCCCAATTTTATCTTGTTTGGTCCTTTTGCATCTCTAAGCCTGTACCATTTCCTGGAATTCTGTGAAAGATAAGAGATTATTTACAGTAGAAATACTAACATGAAAGGGTTAGGAGTAAAAGATTAGTAACATATCAAGAGATTTAGAATAGGAATAAATAGAAAACAGTTCCCTGATAGATGTCCAGAGAAGAAACATGTATGGAAGAGAGGCATTGCCTAAATGTCCTCTTCTAAATAGCAGATGGACAGGCAGTGTTTTGCTGACACTTATAAGGAGTAATAAAATATTCAGAGTAGTTTTAGCCTCCTCTCTGCATAATACTAATCCTAGGCAAAAATACTGGCTTATGTAGAATTTGAGTAAGAAGCAGTTAAGAGCTGAACTAAAAGAAAATGAAAAGTGAATCCATGTGTTTTATTAGCTGTTTGTAATGCTTCCATAGTTGAGAAGTGTTGATTTAGAGCACAGTCTAAAGCCAAAAAGTTGTGCAGTTGCATATGGTATGATCCTGGAGTACTGTGTTATGCAATAAGATACTGTTATTGAAAGGTCTTTTAAATGTTTGGCTTCAGTGAATTAGTGTCTGATCAGTCCTCTCCTAAATGACTATATTAGTATATGGATTGCTTCATAAATCATGTGTGTTTATTCTGGCGTAGTTCCTAAGGAACTGGATTTAATTCCTTCCAAAGAAAGAAACAGAAGAGCTCTGTCCTGCTGGTGCAGCGAGCTGGGGAATCTGCATGCCAGCACATTCCCTGCGTGCTGTTCCCTAAGCCTCTTTCATGCTGGCCTGGGCACTCGCTGCTCTCACAGGGCACTGCCATTGGCTGCCAGCCTTTTGTGTGAGTGTGCTTCATGTTCAAAAACATGGAATTAGGAGATCAGGAGGTTTCTGCACTGAGCAGCCATTAAATCCCACCAGCATTTCCAGCGGTGAGTGCAATCTTCTGCTTCCTAGAACAGCTGCTCCTTCCTGTCTGGTCCTTACCCTGCCCCTGAAGACAAATAGCATCCAACAGATCCTGTTGGAGGGTCTTGTATTAGAGCAGTGACACTTGATCATTCTGTTCTCCTTGTTATGCACAACAAATATTCAACTGTGTGCTGCTGGCTCCTGCATATTGAAAATGTCAGTCATTGACTAATGGAATTTCTGTTGGGAAATAGCTGCTGTGAATGAGCTGCTGTGTGTGCTGTTGGTTCTTCTGTGGGCAGCTGGTTCTTTATTCTTGATATTAGATTTGTGTATTACAAGTGATGCCAGTGCTGCCTTACATCAACCAGGGGGAGGAGAAATAAGGGGCAGTTCCCTTCAGGGCAACTGGAAATTTGAGAGTGAGTAGCAATGGGAAAGTTCCTCAGGGTTTTGTGACTTGCTTACTCCAAAGGAGTTGCAGAGATGAACCTGTAAGATCAGGGACCATTGCCACCTTTAAAAGGTTGCTACTGCAAGGGTTTCAGTAAAATCACTGGAGGTACGTTAATGTCCTATCAACATAAAAGAGAACCACACACCATTACAACACACCCCGAGGAGCCTCGTTCTGCATTTAGAAGTCAATACCTTCAGCCCCGATTTTCCCGTCCCCGTCATGATCTGCAGCTGCCAAGAAGGTCTTGGTTTCTGAGGTGGTTAACACCCTGGCTCCACACTCAAACCTCTGAAGGAAATACCTTGGAAGAAAACAACTTTGGTTTAGATTTTCACACAGTATTATTTTTCTCTGCTTGTTGTATAATCAAACTGATAGCTATCTCTACATCGTTTAGCACAATAGCCAAGTCCTTCAAACACTGCTTTGTTTGATAAACTAAATCTTAGTTGTATATATTTCTGCTTTGTAAGTCCAACCCTGATACAATTGATTCTGCTATCAAAATCCAGCCCCAGGGAGTTATTTTTTTCTATACTAAGCATCAAAGGCAGGTACTACTAATTTGTTTTTCTCTGTAGGGATTATCTATTTAAATACAACTTTCACAATTTGCTGAAGGTTTTATCAACATTTAGCATAACTTGTGTTCACATTTGCAGAACAATGCTGGAAAGTAAAAAGTGCTGATTGTTTGATAATGTTTAAATAGTCAATAAAATCCTTACTTGAGCTCATCTTCCTCAATAAAGCCACTTTGATCATTGTCGAGAATCCGGAAGATCTCCTTGAGCTGGCTGCTACTCTTTTTAGACATCCCACTGATCTGAAAGAATTTTTTGGGACTAAAGGAATCTGGAGCTGAAAATAAATTAATAAAAAAATTAACCCCAGACCACTTTATTCACTGTTCCTAAATGGTCTGAGGATGCTGCTTTATAATTGTTCTAAGCATGAACAGTAGGTGAAGCCTGTCAAGGAGTGAATGAATTTGCCCTCCTGCCCCATACCCTCCTAAACATCAAACAAAATCACACGAGGATAAGCTGCAAACTGCCAAGAGAAACCAGTTATGAACAAACATTCTGTGACAGCTGAGTAAAGAAATTAAGGAAATCAGTTTAAAGTATGCACCTGTTCAGTATTCCTTCAGGCCTGAGTCAAACCTGCCTTGTGTTACCCAAAATAATCGATTTGGAGAGTCTGAATTGTTTCCTCACCTTGGCAGTCCCGCAGAGCAGCAGCAATATCAGAAGGGCTTAGAATGTCTGTGAGGCTCATTTTAAACCTGTGCAAAAGAGTATATTGCAAACAGAGTTGTGAAATGCAAATGCATCTTGTGTTTTGAAGAATCCTGTAAGGCTAACAAGACTTCTGTGAGTAAATTAATCTAATTGACCAAACCAGCATCTCTGCTATTCCTAAACAAATGACAAGATTTAGTACACTGCTTCCTTAAAAATAGCAGTGCTGAAATAGTGCTCTTTAATGAGATGCTTTACATAAATCATGTTGTGAGTTGATGATCAATTTTTTTATCATTTACCTTCAACCTATTTAAGTACAGCACATTTTTAAACTCTATGTAACCATTAATTTAACAGTCTTACTGGAATGCATGGCATCTGGCAACACAAATAACAGTAGATGCAGTGGGAAAAGGAAAGGCAAGAAAGTTTGCTTCTATTGTCTCCCCCAACAGCTCTGAAGAATAAAAAGAAAACTGATACTTATCCATATAAGGTCCATCCATACGTAATTCCAGCAAATAAAAGAAAAACCTTAGAACAATGGTTATTGTACTTACTACTGCTGCAGCTCTGCACAGTAATTTCATTTAATTATTCTCAAGTCAGCTGCTCACCTTTAGAGTTTTCTCAGCTAAGGAAAGGAAAAATAGCTGAGGAGATACCAGGCAAAATAGTAATGTTGGCTCTACTTGCTACTCTGTCTTATAAAGGATTCAAAAGGTGACAATAACCACTGCTTAGGTTACACTTTCATGGATCAAGTGTTTGAATTGAGACCTGGCTCAAATTTCTTCCTTAACTAATTAAACTTTTCTTTCTATTTATATCCTAAGATAATATGGACAAGAAGAACATTTTATTTTAATAAATCCACTATTGTTTAATTAAGTACAACTCTGCCATCAAAACACCTTTCATTCTCCAAGTATGTAAACAGGTAACCTCCGCACCTGCAAGTCTCTCTTCAGAAGAGACTGCAGCAGTCAAATCCTTATGAAAAGAAATGAGTTTGTTTTCCCTAAGTCTGTTGATCCTTTGGAATGTGTAAAGCAGGTTGGAGATGAAAGATCAGAGGTGACAATGTGTCATTCTGACAAAGATGACTTGTCACCAAGATAGAGGAAAGCAAGCCCTAATTTGGGTGATCTTTCTACAGTAAGATTCATTTCATACTTCCTGACCATGTTCTAAGTTACAGAAACAGAAACCAAAGCCTTCAGTGACACAAAACTATGAACTAGGTAAAGCTGAATAAATTGACCTTGCTGTCAGTATTCCTTGGAAGATTATGTATAATCAGGTTGCCTATGTAATAATCTATTTTGAATATTTTAAATTACATTAAATCAATAAGAGACTATTACTATAAATAATAGTTGTAGTGAGTTGTAGGAATTAAATTTTTTCAGTGTGGAGATGAATTTATATGCATCTTATAACACACACTCTCACAATCTATTTCCTTAATATGACATTTAAATTGTAGGTATAAATAAGTGGTTGCTTATTATAAATTTCAAGAGCATTAATTTTGGAACAAAAAACCATAAGAAAATTCATAACAGCAGATATGAGGTTTTCCTTCTCAGACAAAAACCTATTTCCAGCTTTAAGCAGGTTTATGTGGACAAAATTCTAGGATGCAGGCCAGTAAAACCCACAGGTATTTTGGTCAGAGTTTATTGTTTAACAGTCTATTATGGGATCTAAAGTAATGTTCTCTTAATAGATGAGCATTATTTTTCATGAATGGAAATAGCACGGTCTGCCAAAGAGGTAATATTTTTTGTAGTAACAACGGTTACAAATTATACTGTGAAGTAGAGTAGTAATATATTTACACCCTGGTGTAAGTGCATGGACTGCAGAGAGTTTACTCCTGCTTGGTTTAATGGCAGTGAGAGAAATGTCAGTCACAGCAATTGCTCCATAGCACTGCTTGAGTTTGGACAGAGAAATACCAGGTATCAGTAAAACAAAAAGCAGACATAATGTAAGGATATTTTTATCCTTTTTGCTGCATCTTTTGTAAGCAAGAGAAAGTGGCTTAAACCACAAGTAATCAGACTTGCCTTTGGTCCCAAATTCCAGCATCTGGTAAGGAAACAGTGCTCCCTTCTGTCGCTCCCGTAGGAAAACTGGTTATAGTAAACTGGAAGAACCCTTTCCTGTTAAACCCAAGGACCCCGAGCTACTGTGCATTACTGTTGTCTGATTAAAACAAATTAAACAGTGCTGATCTGCAAAAGCTGAAGATCTGATCTCAGACCTTTTGGTGTTCTTTCCATTTATCTTCTTCATTCCGTACTATATATTCATGTTGCTTCCTGGCTGAGATTTCCATGATATTATGGTCTAGCAGGCAGTGGCAGTGACAGATCTTTCTCCAGAATCATCCTGAAACAACTTTCATCCTCGTAGGTACTTTTTTCCACCCTGTGTGAGTTTTCTCCTTTGTGATCATCTCAAGCTGACGTGAGTTTGAACAGAATGATTCTTTTACTCTTTCCTCTTGTCATTTTTACAGCCAAGATGTTTCTAGAGAAAAGGGGTTTTTTTTATACCTCTGTGATAGTACTTTATTGAAGACTTCCTTTATATCTGCTGGCTCCTACACAGTGCTCATTGAACAGCTTGCTTTGTTTGAAGGTTTGACTTGCCATCCAACACTAATTATTAACGGAGAGAACGAGGAAATTGAAATGAAGTAGAGAAAAATGACAAGATCAAGGTGAGCACATAATACTCAAGCTCAAAATATGTCTGCAACTAATTCAGGCATTGCATTAAAATATAAGCACGTATGTTCAGAGAATGACATGTAACCACACGTTACCTCCTACACTGCCATGGCACATGGGGGACTGAGCTGTTCTGGTGTTCAACGGGAGTAAAGTGGCCAGAGTTAGGGCTATGTCAAAATATGATCTCAACTAAAAGTGAGCTAATTGCTGTTATTGCTTACGAAGGGATCTTTGAGTGTTTGAAATTCAACACTGACAACAAAAGTGATGCTAATCCTGGCTGAAAGATGGTTTACAAAAGCCTAAAAGAGCTGAATTTCAGAATCAAGTTGATGTCACTGTATATTGATACAGGTGGGAATCTAGGGTTACTGGGTTTTATTTATTTATTAATGACACTTCATCTGAAGTACAGGGTTCCCTCCACTACAATTAGAATGCAATAATCAGGGATTAGGATATTAAAGGGATGTTTTAATGAGATAATTTATTTTACAGCTAAATGATCTGCTTTCCTTATTTCTGGAGTATGTGTTAACCTGGGTGATTGCAATTACTTTATGCATTCAAAAAGTGAAATCGATAAAAGTGGTTTTTTAAAAGGTGTTATGCAAATAATATAATGCTGTAAAGAAAATCCTTGGTAATAAATTCCCTAATGCTGATAGGTAATGGGCACTTAACAAAAGTGCAATATCTGGCACAGAATCTGAGCATTGCACATTTTCCAGGAATGTTTAGCACTTGTTCCTATGAAATTCAAGAAAAACAGATAATTTTTCTTTGAGTTTTGTATTTGTTTTGGGGTTTTTTGCTCTACAAGGGACATCTGAAAGCTCTATTGAGTTGTTCATCCAAATATTTATGTGCTTGTATATCTATTGTTTTCACCCGAGGGGTCTTTATTAAATAGTATTAAAGCCAGACTTGTTTTCAGACTTTCAGAATTAAACTTGGAGGTGTGGTTCTGAGAAATACACAACATTCATATTGATACGTTCTTGCAGGAATCTAAACATATGAAACAATTGTCTTCAAATCAAATACTATTTACTTCTCTAAGAATCAGAGGAAAGTTGTGTTTTGGTGAATCATTGACAGGTTGTGGACTAGTCCCCTTTGTGTTCTGTTTGGCATCAAGGACACAGTTAATTAGCAGTGGCAGTCAACCAGAGCCATGACTTCAAGCAGCTGCAAAAGAAACATCAGCAGTTGTCTCAGGTGAGATCAGAGGAGAGGTGTTAACCTGAGACCAGCTACAACAGTGTAAAGAGATGCTGCAGCAGCTGTTCTAAAACCCACACAACTCCATCTTTCAGCCCTGGTTGTGTCAGGGCCAGCTGTATCATGATCCTGGATAACGGATTCTGCCTCTGTAATGAGTTTGGAAGTAACTGAAATAAGTGCCCAGTAACCTGTGTGGTTGCTCAGTAGTGTTGATGAGTCAGTGGTGATGGCAGAGAATCCTGGTGTGCTTACAGCCCTAACCACTGAAAAGGACCTTAAAACAAAATGAGATAAATCCTGCCCCTTCCAGTTGTCTCTTAAGGCACATGCTTTAATCATATAGAAATAATTGCATAATCTGATTCCAATTGTTGCTTGGACAGTAGTATTTTACCAAATTTAACTGAGAATTTTGAGCACATGGAGTAGTATGTGTTTTTTTGGTACTGTGTGTTACTGAGATGCAGGATGGAAGCCAGGCCTCAGAAGCCTCGGTGACAAAGCTTTCTCTCCCTGCAGCAAGCACAGGATATTACTGTGAGCACAGAGCAGAGGTCTGGACTGCAGAATCTGAGATACAAGATAGATCCTGCAGCACTCTGATCTGGAGCTAAACCAAAGCAGGTACTTCTCTCACGTTAGGGGAAATGTCACGTGTGCCTTCCCAGCTCTAATGATGTCCTCATGGTTCTGTGTGAATGGAATGGATTTCTGGTTGAACGTGACAGCAGAATAGACTGCCATAAGGGAGTAACAGTGTCACTAATTCACAGACACTGGTCTGATCAGCATATTTTTTCACTTAAAAAGCTGTCCTGGAAGATCTCTGCTAGTATTTGATATGGTATGTTTGTCTTTAAGTGCACTTGGAAGTGCTTCTGTGACTCAGTAACACAATTTTCTGTCTCTGATCCTAAATGTAATTGTCTAAGAAGTTTCCGTCTGCTGCCAACATTATAGACAGCATCAGGTAAAGTGGTTTTTAAGAATCTAAATTGTTCAGGTTTTCTGTGTATTTTGAGAATAACCATGCCTTAAGGTTGAAGGCCGTGAAATAATCTGGATACTGCCTGTTGTGACATGTAAAAGATAAGTACAATGCTACTCTGCTGTTCCAAAGGCCCTTTGCATGTGGCTGCATTTCGCTGTGCCCCACAGTGGCTGAAGTCGTGGTAGAACAGAGCAAATAGCACTGAGGTGCTTCCAACTATTTCTGTACTCACTGCCTGCCCTCACTGATGTCAGTGGGATTCCTGCCATTAACTTCAGCAGTAGGAGGATGTATAACCCTTAGTGAAGCATAAAGTACAATTATCCAATAGTTAGAGTTAACCTTATCATAAATAATCATCAAAGATCACTTCTTTAAAAGAAATGGCCTTCTAAATGAAGGGAAGCAGGTGTCCAGATTCAGGCAAACTAGATTGATACATGCACCAAGCATGTGATAAAATTCCATTGACAAAAGGCAACCACATATTTAGAGTCTCAGACCTCCAAATTTGTGATTCCAGTGGAATGTTCTTTGTTTGAAGGGAGCTGTTTGGCAGTGTATGCTTATGATCAGTCAGGAGTCTTTCCAGCTGGGGCCTTACAGGCACAGTTTAAAGAACTTTCCTAAAGCACCCAATAAGCAGTTACAGAAATTTCACAGCATCTGACAGCCTGTGTGAGTGAGAGACCCAGAGGAAAAGAAAGTAAGTGTATTCTTGTACATAGAAAACAGCATTTTCTCCACCAACCTGTTTAGTGGTAATACTGAAAGAAGGAAAGGTCTGAAAACATCTCTAGTCACAAGCTCTTCTTAACTTTCTGGAGTGACCAGTGAAGCTGCTATCAGACTTACCTTGTCATTAATTTTTTACTGTTCTTAATGGAATGGTAAGTGGTGAAATTGTCTTAGATTTGTAGGCCTTGCAGGCTAATCAGGGTGGAAGTAAGTGTGGTTAAATAAAGGAGCTGCCTGCTATCTCTGAAGTTATCTGAGCCGTCTGGGCCTCTCTTATTTAGCCATTAATGTTGATACAATGCTTGAAAATCTCCTGGTGACCCATATGGCATGGTGAAAATATAAAACATAGTATCAGCTGAGATACAAAGCATTTTCTGACAATAATGAGAGCTTTTAGCCCTGCAATCAGGCTGCACTTACTAATTCTGCAAAATTTCCTTCTTTAATTGCTCACCTAGGTGACATTGAAAGAATGAATGTCAATTTGTCAGATGGATAATTTTTTTTCACTCTTAAAGGAAATTCTACGATATTAGGACCTGCTTCATTCATCAGAGTTAATGGAAATATATTTTTGGCTAATTTATAAGTCATGAACATTTTCTTGAGCATTCATTGAAGTCTTGTAGATGGCTTTAATTTTGTGTAATATGATGATTTCCCCAACATTGTATTAATATTTCCTTCCTTCTCTGTAGTTTCTCATCGTAAATGTGTTATGCATCAGCAGATAATTTTAAAATTAAGATTTTTCATCTGCAAATACTGAAACATCTTCTTAAATAGTTCCAACAAATCAAGTGTGAGACAGTTGCCTACCAGTTCTTGCAACATTAGTGTCCAAGAACAGAATTGTCAAGAGTTTCAAATTTTAAAAGAATATGTAGGAGCAACTATCATGTTGGATGTATAATGTTTGGAATGGTTAAAACTATGAAGAATTGCTCCGCCTGGAATTAATTCAAGCAGCTGGAATTCCGGTTTAACTTCTCAGCCGTGGAACAATAGTGCCATCGGGTGGGCACAAAGGCGAGGGATTCCTTGGAGAATTCTGAATGTATTGCTATTTCAGTAATCTAGATTCATCCTGGATCCAGCTGATCTTAAATTGGTGGTTTAATTGGTGCTCGGTCCTGCCATATAATTAGTCTCTGAAACATAATCAGCTGTGTAAAGAGTGACATAAAAACATATGGAACATTAAATTCACCTCTTGATTAAATACCACTGATACCTGTCACCATAACCAGGTTTCACACCCGAGCATCTTATTAATTCTATTTTTTTCCAACATGTGCTAGCTATTTATGCAAAGATTGAAAATTCAATGGCCCACAGAGATGCTTTAAATTTCTCCTCTTACTATTTTTATTTGTATTTTTAATGCCAAAAATGGAGATTCCAGTTCAGTCTCCTAGTGGTATAGACCTTCTGTTTATAACGTGGTTTAAGTAGTGCTTGCATTACTTTAGATGTTTTCCAGCAAGATGATATCACTTGCCAACAGTCTTTTGTGACCTTCCAGGGTACAACGTGTGTAAATAAACAGTAGACTTGCAACAGGAAAGATTGTTTATGGCACAGATATCTTGGTCTTTATCTTGACTGCTCGTTAAGATTTGACCAGAGCTTGAAACTCTGAAACATAAATAAAAAAATAATAAAATGGGATCACCTTTTGTAGTCACATAGCTTAAAAATTACTTTCATAATTTTTAAAGTTAAAATGGGAAGCTAATGATGCTTTTTCTGACAATCATTCCTTAAAAGAACTACACATTGTACTGTCATAGTACCAGGTACTTAAGGCAAAGGTAGTATTGCATTTAAGTGTCACATTGCACCATAGTTCAGTAGTGAAAACCAGTGAAATTATACGTTGAACTTAGGTTCCAGTCCTGAAAAAATCTCCATAGATGAGAAAAGGGACTGAGCAGCTGTAGCCAGGGGCAGGGTATAGACCAGTTCCTGTGTTAGATCCTTTCTACAATGCAGAGCAGATCTGAGCACCTCAGACTCAGATCCGTGACATCCGGTTCATGGAGCAGGGCAGCTGCCTGGAGCTGCCGTTAGGAAGTGTCCAAGGCAGGTATTGTTCCTTTTACTAGAGGCAGTCTTACCATCCACTCCAATTTTGCCGTCTCCATCACTATCCCCTGCTGCCAGGAATGCCTTGGTCTCAGCATCAGTCAGAGCTCTGGCACTGGCAGAGAAATTCTTCAGGAAAAGTCTGTTAAAGGAGAGAGGACAAATGACTGAGACATACTGAGTACTGAAAGTGTTTGATATGAGTAATAGCTGTAAAATGTCAAGCCTCATTAAATTCTGGAGACTGTTTCAGTGGCAAAACTTCCTCTAAATTCAGTGAGGGTAAGGGTAAGAAAGTAAGGGGATGCTGCATCACAATATGTAAAAATGCTTGATGGCATCTTGATTTCATTGGATTAAAAAGGCAAAGTTAACACTGGCTCTGTAGTGGCAGGAGTCATCTTCCCTTCCTCATTATCTTCCTTCTTTTTCCCAAGATGCAGATTCTTGAGAGCGACAAGAATTTCTCAAACCTTACTTTTAACTTCAAAGCCAGATGAATGTGATCTGGAAGGTGGAATTCATGTGACAGAAAGAAAGATGAGAGAAAAATAGCCCTTTGAATTCAGTCTAGTAAAGAATCTTGCAATAATAAGAAGCAGCTGTAGCAGAACTGCTATTTTTATCTTCACAGTCTGTCAGTTATCACTACACGAAACAAGTTTTTTCAGTGCTGTCAGAGAGTTTTCTCGTTGTGATCCAGCCTTGCCTTTGTTATTTGACTTGCAGCTCCTCCAGCACAGGCACTCATGCATGTGCACACATCCTCCCATTGTCTCATCCAGAAGGAAAGGGAGTATTTCTGATCTTGTTTTTGGATGACAAAACACAATCTTGTTGGTAACTCATTTTTTAAATTTACTTGCTTCAGTTCCTCTTCCTCAATAAATCCACTCCTGTCCTGGTCAAGAATGCCAAAGACTTTGGCAAGTTCATCTTTGGACTTGGAGTTGAGACCCACTTTGACAAAAAAGGTTTTGTAATCAAATGACTCAGCAGCTGAAATAAGCAGGAAGGGGTAGAGAAAAGTACTTAAAGATCTGGAACCGAAAAAAAAATTAGCTTTTTGGTCAAAAAGCAGCAAACTATCCTGCAGTACAGTGAGGGTCATTACAAACCCCAGGTAACAATCTTTGATTTTCCTGAGCATACGTCAGATTAATGGGATTTTTCCATCAATGATGTCTCAAACCTAGGAATATAAATAATGTCTCTGGTCTTCATCATGCAAGAACATACATTTGTAAATAGATATTTCACTCAAATTCACAGAACTTGATGGTAAATATTGTACTTGTCTTGAAATTGGCAGTAGTTTTATTATTATTGTCTGAAAAAACCCAGGATTTCTGCTTTAGGACTTCAGCCATTGGTTTTTTTCATGCTTAATATTGCTACGATGCACAAGTGATGATGGGTTCCTGTACCTTGGCTGGCAAAGATTAAAACTTGCCTCTCTTCCATTCCCTTGCTTCTCTTATCTCTTTTTGAAACAGCCTTTTCCATTTCTATTGGAATTGGGACCTCGGGGTAGTGAGGACAAAGGAATTTGATGGGTAAACTGAAAAGCCAGATTTTAACCATAACTATTACCTTGACAGCTCTGTAGGCCAGCAGCAATTTCAGCTTCTGTCAGGATACCAGAAAGAGCCATGTCAAAGCTGCTGCAGAATGAAAAGCACTGTCGGGTGGAGTTCCCACTGCTCTTGCTCTCCCAGCCCGTGGTGCCCAGGAGGACAGACAGATCTCCCCAGGGGGGCAGTTGCAGCCCAGGTCCAGGGCAGAGCACGGGATATGCCCTGCAGGATCCAGCTCTTCCATCCTTTAGTTCAGTTTCATATCCTGCACCTGACTCACTGTTATTTCTAGTTAAGTCTTCAGGTGCCCAAGCTGAGGACCAACTCAAATGTATTTATAGAACTGCCCGGCATTTGGGGATCTCAGGTTATTTCTAGGCATTCTTTCTGTGAGTTATTGTGGTGTCTTCTAAAGCTCCAGAGGAAGGATTGAACTCACCTGGCCTCTTAGTTTCCCCCAAGCCAAGAAAATTTTGTAAGGTAAAAGAACTGCAGAGTTCTCTTGACTTAATTCTTATTCAAATGACACAGATAACGACTTATATAGATTTTAGTTAAGTCCTTTTGACCTTTTACTGAAGTCCCAGAGCCACGTGATGGCTCATATACCCCAGGGGATAAGTTACTGTGGCTGACAAGATGTGCTAGCTAATCAGATTGATATTTATATCCCAAAGGAATGCACATGGTGTTTCAGACAATATAGAAGGTTTAGTGCCATCCAAAGCTTGCACCTACTTTATTGAAGTGAATTATTTTTGATGGGTGAATGAAAAAAATGTGTATTTTTTTTTATTGCTTAATGATAGCAACAGATGGGCATCTTCATGGTACACGTTGACTTTTAAGGACCCGATCCTGATAGGAATTACTCATGAAACATTAGTCCTGCAATTGCCCTAGTTGTCTTCAAATAATCCTAATACTGGTACATTTGTAACAGATATATCTGACATGTCTGGGAATCTAGCTTTGCCTGTATTTCAGATTACTAGGGAATAATTGAGAGTACGGCCTGGGATTAGAGAGGATCTGATAACTGTGTCGGAATTACTGAACATTCAAGAAGTAATCCTTGTGAGAAGCCTACATTGAGATTCCAAAGCCTTTATGGAGAGAAGTTTTGGAGTATTTCTGTGGCAAACCAGCGCTTGCCCGTAGGTGGCACCAGAGACAGACAAGTCCAGCCGTGACACCTCTCCTGGACTACTTTGGGTGAGGGAAAACGGAGGGACAGAATGAGAACAGGGTAACAAGTGTAACGGGGTGTTCATCAGCGAGGAGGAGAAGGGGAAGGAGCAGGTATTTAAAACAAAAAAATCTAGTTTCCCAAATCACTTGAAAGACAGGAATATAAAAGACTAATCTGAAAACTCTGAAATAACTCCAGAGGACTTTCTTTTCGTGATGATTAAGAGGAACAGGTTAGTTCGTCTGTCTAAAGAAAACAGGTTTTACTGTGTTTATTTTTATGCTGGCTAAATATCAGTGTCTGTTATGGAGATCGCTGCAAATACAAAATCAGTTTGTTCTGTAGGTCTGGGAATTAGAGCAGAGAGTTGGTACCCAGGATATACAGTTGATTAATATCTAATTGTGATGGAACTGATGTGATTCCCTGAGTCAAGCATTCATGTGTTCTACTCAGACATGAGTTCCCCTTTGAACTGAGGGTCAGTAATACCATTGTGACTGCAGGACAAGGCATTGTCTCAGGGTACCTTCTTTTCATATTGTAACTGATGTGCTGATCTGATTTTCTTTTCTGCAGCTTGATATACAAACCCTCTGATTTTCTTGTTTTTGTGAGTGTAGGACATGCTGACAAACAAATCCAAAGTTATGGAGCAGCCATATCCCAGCTGCTGGTGTGCTCTGTAGGCCTTCAGTGCAGTAAGTGTACCCGTCAGTCCATAGCAGTGGAATGGCATCTTTCTGTGGTTGCAAGCAAAAGTAACATGGAAATTAAGCTTCATAGAATGCGAGCACTTCAGTTCGTATTCCACAGTATCCACTTATTAAAATGTTTTAAAATACATGAAAAATGAAACATGAAAATGTTAGGTACGTGTCTTGTTCAGGGCTTTAATCAAGATGTATCTATTTCAGTAAGCAATTCCAGGAAATTAATCCAGCCTTGGCCCCCTCTGCCCACACTGTTTGTGTGAAGAGCTCCAGGCGCCTCTGATGATGCTGCATCAAAGATTTTCCACATGGGCTGGCTGCTAACTTGGAGAAGAAACTTTACCAGTCCATGTGTGCAATGAATGTTCTGACATCCCCTTGCCCTTTCTGTGCTCTCATACTTGTTAGAAGATGACTGCGAGATTTTGAACAGTTGGAGAGCTGAAATTGAATCTGAAGTTTACAAGTGGCTCTAGGTTGGGGTTTCCAAAGGAACACGAAGTCAGGAGGCAGCCAGCTTCCACTAAATACCAGAAGGTTTTATCTTATGCAAGGTTCTGCTCCTTTTTCAAGACAACCCAAGATTTTGGTTTAAGAGAGATGATGGATTCAGTCGCTAAAGCACTAGGGTGGGTTAGGGATGTTGATCCTGGCCCTCTATATCCTTTTTTCAAAGAGGTTTGTGTTTTGTTCCCCCTTAAAGAGGTCATAGTACATCTTTATTTAATAAGAAGTGTAGGGAGGATTAGAAATACAACCCTACAGGGTGATCAGGGGACTGAGGTGTTTGAGAACTCACAGAACTTAGTGGAACTCAGAACTGCCACTCACATTTTGGGTTGCTCTTTAGTTATCTTAAGTAAAGGTAAAATAGGTGACCAACATTTCATTTATCCTGGGAATAATGAAGCAGTATTAGACAGAGTATTATACCGAGTAGAATGGTCTTACTCTAAACCTGAGAACAGGTGTGAAAATCAGAGTGAAAATACAGAGGGTTGTTGGATCCTTTCTGATTTGATGTAGAATAAACAATTTCTAACAGAATTTTGGTATTTAACTCTGTACTCAGCAGTGTTTTATTTGTGTAAATCATTCAAAAAAACTTGATGCAGAGGATTTAATCCTTACTTATCAGATTGCCCAGAAGGGTTATAGAACCTCCATCCTTGAAGATACTCAAACTCAACTTGAGCAATCTGCCCTATGGTGGCCTGGAACGAGAGAACCTTTCCAGCAGGAATTACTCTCTGATTCTGTACATCAGTTGTGGTAACATTGTGATACCACCACGTGTCTCTTTGCTCCTTCAGATGACATTCACGCAGACATCCTGCAATAGAAGTGTTTCTTGAGCACAATGACATTGTCAAGTTCAGGGAACACTCCATGCTTTTCCCTAGGAAAACTGAAGGCTATCACTGACTGAAATGAAACTAATTGAAATGAACCTTCCCAGAAAACTTTACATTTTTTGAATTTGTTTCCTTTAGCTGAAAAACACTCTCTTCTAGCTTGGTTAAAATGTGGTGGATCCTATTGCCAACAGAATCCTTAATAGAGAGCAGGTGGTGTTTTTGCAGAACAGTCTGTGGGCTTTTTTAGAAATCAGGGACTTTTTGGAGTTTTATTTTAATTCCTTCTAATGAAATGGCTGGATGGTTTTAATAAGATTTAAAACACATCTTCTTGCCACAGGTTAATGTTTCGGAAGAGCGGATTTTCTCGTAAGCGTAGTGAAGTTGCAGCATACACAGGAGTGCCTGATTCTTGGGAATACCTCATCCCCCTGGGGCAGCAGAAGGCAGGGATGTGCAGTTGTTCAGCATCTCTGAAATACAGGATGGGCCACTGTACAGTCTTGCATTTCTTGCATTCCATATGAGACTCTCAGAGGTGCCAGGAATGCAGCATCAGGTCTGTCACTTATGGCACTGTATGTGCTGCCTGCCTGTCAGTCAGGGACAAGAGAGTTTGGAGATCAGCTGTGTGAGGAGCCAATGTATGTGTTACATCTGGATATTGCTGCAGAGCTGCATTGTTCGGGGTTTTTTTCTTCAGCAGGGAAATGAATAAGGTGAAAGGAACCAACAGAGCCTCATCATTATGCAAAATATTTCAGTGCTGCAATTAACAGCAACTATAATTTAAGCCCAGATTTAACATCAAAGGCAGTTGGGATAGAATTAGGATTTATGTTCATTATAATTCTTCCAAGGCTTCAGAGAGTCTGATTGCTGGAATTCCTCTTTTGCATTAGCCATCTTAAATCTGTCGACCAGCTCTCCTACATGCCTGGGTATGAGGGAGCTGTACTTGCCTCACATAATCATCTTGCAATTCATGGAAATGCCAACACTGGACGTTACATAAAAGTTCCAGAAGGCTTTGTTTCTGCTCTTCTTCAAAACAGCTGCCAAATTATAATTATCTTTCAGCTTCAGTGGGGAGTGTTAAAATGAAAGTCAGCCTGTGAGCTGGAACCACATCATGGGAGATGGGGAAGAAGACAGAGGAATGTTGGGGGGAAAATTTCCAACACACTCAGTCAGAAATGCCCAACAGCCACTCACTCTGCTGAGCTCTGCATTTAACCACAAACGTTGTTTACTTGCCCTGTTAATGAAGACAGTGCTGTAATCAGCTCTAAGTCCTGGGAGACACTTGTCAAAGGGAAGACTAGTTCTTGGTAGTTTTCAGACTGAAGGAAGTCACTAATATTATGGAATATGTAGATGATTATTCATATAATAAATGAAAGAATTGAGTAATAGCCATTATTTAGCAAGGTAACAGGGCTTTAGGGTAATCAAGTAGCAAGACTGGCTGTTGTTTCATCTGTAGGGAACACAGAAATTCACGGATGTGGCAAAGGATTATTGTTTTGTGCACATTGAGAGACAATAAGCAACATGGTTGTGATTCATGGAAAACCCTCCAGGCCTGTGGCCCAGGTTGTCAGGGGACTGTGACTTGTGACAGTGTCAGAGCAGGATTAGACCCTTCTCCTCTATCTCACAGCTGCCTTAGATTTCATGAGAGATAAATCTTCTTAAGGGAGAGCTACATTTTAGGCCATAAACACTTTGTGATGATACGTGCTGTAACCCAGTACTTTATTTTGTAAAATTACCCACAACCTTATTCTATGCTTCGAGCTATGTGTCAACTCCTCTTAAATTTTTTTCTCATATTCTCAGGGTTGGGACTGAATTATTTTTAGCCATCTTGTTAGCAGTGCTTTTCCTCAAGGATCAGAGAATTAAGCAGAAATAAACCAGCACAATTAAGGCTTAGAAGATATCACATTGTTTAAGATGATCCAAACTGCATCTGGCAAGTCAGCATGCTCAAGTATGAGGATGGAGAACCTAAACAAAATTTAGAAAAGCAACTTTCCCACCCCCCACCCTGAAGTTCTTTTTGTTTGGTTGGTTTTTTTAATTTTTTTCTCCCCTCTTCCAGCCACAATTTCGACGTTATCGGTGGTTGAAAATCTCAAAGTGCCTTCTTTACAATGGAAATGTAGCAATAGCACGTGACCAAAACATTGCAAGATTTCCCCGTGAGCCGGTGTGTGAATTTCGTGTATGGGGAACCGTTAATGCCTGAAACAATGTAAAAGTGTACAAACACATGCTGAGTGCGAAGTGCTTGTTGGACGAGGTAATCGGAAGAGTCAGTCCAAGGTTGCCTTTGGTCTAATGCTGTTTATGCCTTCACCAGAGACTGGAATTCTGTCAAGGAAGAAAATGAAAAGGCAGGGAATAAAACTAGAAGACAGTGTTTTTTGACATCTTTAAAAAGATAGATAAAAATGACTTAAACTCCTAGGCATGGAGGGCTCCCGAAGTTATTATAACGCTGCACAAGCTACTGCTCAACTGAGATTCTGGGGGCGTAACAGATTTTTCACTCCTTAAAAAGAGTAAGTGCAGAGAGGAGGAGTGTGTCTGTAAATTCGTATTTGTGGGAAATCCTGAGTTATAGGTAAACTATCTTTACCCCATTACAAGCTCCGATAATAGCCAAGGAAACAGAGCCTATATCTCTCAGGGAAAGGGATTTTTTTGTTTTGTTTTGTTTTTCCAGAGGAAAAATATCAGTAGCGATGTAACTTCAGATGGGAGATTCAATGGTTAAGGGCTAAGATCTGCATAATACAATGCCCTATTTGGGGCTCATAAACAGAAGCTGCAAAAGCTGCTGCTAAAGCAAATTCCTCCAACAGTGTATCTCTCTCTCCTCCCAAACTCTAGCTAAGATTAGCACGTGTGTCTGTTAGAGTTACTGCCACCTGTCCTAGTTCAGCTGAGACAGCCCTGTTTTCAGTGACTTCATCTCTAATATATGATGCATAATGTCCTATTTTCCTGTGCTGCAATTTCTAAGAGAAATATCCTGGCTAGTTCACGTCATCCCTGTGAGGTTTTCTCCAGGAATTTGGTTTAGTTTCTCCTAGAAGGACTGCCTGGTGAAATGTGCGCTTAGCAGATGATTCTCCAGCACAAAATCCTGTGCTGCATTGCAGCAGTTGCAGCCTTGAGAAACACCACCAGTCTTATTCACATGAGAGAATTAACCACTCCGTAATACTGGCACTGTTTGATAGTGGTAGATGAAGAAATACGTCTATGTAGGTGGAAGTGTGTTTAAAAATAAAATCAGATGGCCAGAAGTGCAGAACTGGAAATTTGGGGATGTTTAGGTGTTTGGGAAGTTTTAAGGATCTGGCACATTGAGTCTGTGGATCAGACACATGACAGGATTAACCCCAAAGCTGTTATTATGGGTTGGAAAGACCAGACTCTACATAAGGCCTAAATATTCTGTTGTTGCAACAGTGATCAAGTGAGAAAAAACCGATGAAAATAAAGGAGTGTTTGCTCATATAAAAACTGTGGCAGAAGTATGAGGCCAAAGTACTCAGATGTATTCTTCATGCCACAGTTTAAACGCAGCCTGAAATGTGTGCATTTTAACCCACAAACTTTATCAAGTTTCCAGAAGTCTTACCTTCCACTCCAATTTTGCCATCACCATCAGTGTCACCTGCAGCCAGAAAAGCCTTGGTCTCTGCCGAGGTGAGGACTCTGGCACTCGAAGAGAAATTCTTCAGGAACAGCCTGAAACAGAGCAGGGGAGAGTGCTGTGCTTGAGTTTTATTCTCTGAGATGTCCCATAAGGTAATGCCTGCTCTTATTACGTGAGGAAATCCACACAGATTCAAGGAAAGACAAGGAATTGTGCTTTATTTTTGAAATAACAAGTTTCTTCTAGGATACCAGGCATGTTCAAAAGTTTGCATTGCTTAAAGAAATAGAGCAGCTGAACAGTACTTACTGCAGCTCCTCTTCTTCAATGAAACCACTCTTGTCCTGATCAAGGATTCCAAAAACTTTCTTTATCTGATCAGGAGTTTTGGTGGATAAACCAACCGTGGTGAAGAAAGACTTGTAGTTGAAGGAATCATCAGCTGGAAGAAACAGAAGTTATTAAAGATTTTCCCTTGAAGTTGCTACTACTATATGTATTCCTTGTGAATGTGTATGTCTTTTCTTTAGCATCAGCCTGCTCCTCTTTCTCTTGTTCCCCGGTGTAGCAAAAGAGCAGATACAGTGGATAATTTCCCTTTTTAATCACCCTGTGCCTGTGGTCATATATCCTTCCAGCCAGTTTGAAGTTTTCCGCTACAGCGCACATTCTGCTAAATCAGGATTTATGCAAAGTGTCACATGCAATTAATAATAAATATTTTAGAGGGTGCTACAGTGCCCTACAAAGCAGCTCCCGTAATTCTTCCTTCATCTTCACCGAGTCCTTACTTAGGTGAAGAATTTGGTAGAAAAGTAAGTAATTCACAGACAAACCAGACCTTCGAATATTTGGAAAACAGGCTTGATTTTGCTGAGCAGCTCTTAGGAGAACTGAGGCTGGTCATTGTTTCACAAATGACACTTTGATTCTGCAAGCTAAGGCTTTTTTGTTTTAAATTGTGAAGCAAAAAGCTGACTATTTAAATGTAAGTTTTTAACAGTTTTGAACATTAGTAGTTTAGAGTTAAGCCAGCTCTAGCTGAAACTGTGGCCCTTTTAATTGCTGCTCACCACTTGTGAGACTTTCTGAATTTAAGGGGCTATGCTGTAATGTAGCTTACAAAGAGATCTCACAGGGAAGGAATCTAAGGGGAAAATGATAGGCATGTCATCTTAAGACATAAAAATGGTATGCATCTTGTGTCTGCAGAGCGACCATTCCTTACCCTGGCAGCTGGAGAGAGCAGATTCAATATCTTTAGCAGAAAGGATGTCAGTGATGGCCATTGTTGAACTGTAAAATAAATTAAATGTGAGCTACTTAGTCATTAAAATGACTTCTGTACCTCTTTCATGACTCTATTTGAAGTTGCTGCTGTGACAGTGTGTGTTAGGGGGGACATTATTCATCCCCTGGTAAGTGGGGCACAGTGTAACAGATGAACAGATGTCTGAGCAGGTGCTTCCACTGCAAGCTGGGTAATGAGGGAGGAATTCTGCCCGCGGAGCGTGGGGCTTCAGGAGGATCTGCTGCCTGTGCTGCGCTGGGAGAGCGAATCAAAGGTGTCTAGCACCACAAAACTTCATGACTTCTGTGTGGGTTTTCCTGGAGGTGGATTATTACTCAAATAAAACCAGCATATATTTACAGCGCACATAAAAGATAAGGCTCGGAATGTCCCCGAGAGCTATATCTGGAGTAAGTGTAATTGGAATTTTAAAAAAAAAAAAATCCGGTATTATTATCAATAGATTTAGAGATCTTTACAGAGAATGAAAAGATTAGTGTAGAGTTAGTAATAGTAATTTTACTCAGTTCAGGGAGGTGTAAATTTGGAGATAATTTCCTCCTCTGTTTATTTACAACAATGAATGTGTTACTGGGCTGCTGTGCCACTGAAAGGCTACATCTCATGAGAGCTTCATTAAAAAGTTTCAAAGTATATTGTGAGGGTGTTTTGGTTTTTTTTGCATTCTATGTAGATGATAAAAACCTAGATTTTTATCCAGATTTTGGCATTTCAGTATATATTGCTGTGTTTAGAACAGAAATATTGAGGCTTAATACTCATTCTTGGTAGAGTGGAGGAGGTGTTTTCTTCTGCATTTCATTTGAGAAGAGAAACCCTTTGTCCCCTTCAGTCACCAACAGCTGCAGTAGTTTGCCAGTGTCATGTAGATCCCTCAACAAAATGCTATATTGCCTGAATTTCTAATAAGTTTTTTAGTGTGAATATAACAGTGATGAATTTACAGTTTGGTAAACTGCACCCACCAGTGCAGACTGGTTACAATTTAAAACTTGCAACATTACTGATAATTCATGTTAATGAAAGAAGAGGAACTAAGGCATAGAAAAGTTACCCTTGAAAGCCACAAGAGAACAGAAATATCGTTTCATTAATCCCTAACTGGTCTTCAACAACATCATTATTCCTGTCTAAGCATGGAAAGCAGCATTTTCATGAGAAGGAATCCACTCCTGGAGCCCATGTATAGTCTGTGCACTGGTTTGAGATCTACACACAGGTTTAAACTTCGCCTAAAATATGAAATGGCTGCATCTGTACCTGTTGGTTTGCAGCAGAGGGAAATGTCAATCATTTCAGTTCCTTCCTGAATATCTCAGAAAGTGTAAGAAAGCAATGGCACAAGCTCCCACTGATGGCAGTGGCTACTTCTCCACCTCAGGCAGCTGAGTTACTTTTGTTTTACTAGAAATTATTTTATCTCAGTGGCTTCTTGTGCAAAATTCCTCCTCTCAGCACTAGGCAAGATTATTAGCCATTCACCTAATTCTCTCTGCAGACCGGATTAAAAATGGAGAAGAGTTGAAGGAAAGCCTAAAAATTGCAGCATTTTTTACAATGAGCATTGTTCCCGTCTTATTCCATCCTGTGACCCAAATGCCGATTCTATTCTATGTTAGCTTGTAAAGATACAACGGACTGGAAACTGAGATAAGAACAGATATTTTCATTGCACAGGCACTTTCCACTTAGGGAGCATTTGCTTTTGTATTTCTTTTCCTGAAAGCAGAGGTTCTAATCAGCTTACCTTTGTGGTCTTCTTGTCTGGATAAGGAAGCAGTCAGGTTGGGAGGAGGGTACTTGCTGTGTGTCTCCAGCAGAGCTGGACTTGCATATATATACTTTAAGTTGTATACCATATACAGATTTTAGATTTCAGCGTCACGAAGGGGGAATGGTGTCAGATGAACTTGCCTAACTAATCATCTTGCACTATTTTTATCTCAAGAGAATACATATGATATTTGCAAACGAAACAAGATAAGTGGCCAGATAGACGAAAAGAACAGTCATGTTAAATTTCTTCTGATTTAAGCAGAAATCACCAACTTCTCTGTATGATGTAGGGCAAGAAACCCCCCCCACTATCTGATACGCTTGATCTGAGGAGTCAGATGAAATGAAGCACAATAACTTCTGAAGAGATGACTTTAATGAATGTTTAAATGTGATAACTTGTTATCTTATCTGTAGACACTACGTGTGATAGAGTTTCATTGTTAGAGCACTAAACAAAAAAAAATTAAAAGTATCCTGTTCAAGTATTGTTTGTGCAGCAAACCATTTAGGGAAATGATAGCCTTGTTGATAGCCTTCTTGATATCCCAGAATGTCTGATCTGGTGTTGTTTTGAAAAAAAAATACCACACAGTCAATTTGTTGCTACAGGAGGTAAAATAATATTATGTCAATCCATCGGAACAGTTGGTTGGGGGAGGGTATTTCATCTGTTTCCAGAGAAACTCTTACAATTCTGCAAGGTTCTGACAACCTGTTTAGTTGGGCATGTGTGAAGCAAAGGGCTTGTCATCTACCCAGCTGTCTCGGAGACAAAAGTCCCTGAGCTCTACATGAAAGATCTTTGCTTTCAGAACACAGAGAAAAATTTTAATAGCAACACCACTGCACGATATGCGAAGAGTGTCTTTGCAGTTTGTCAGCCTGCCTTCAGTCTCTTTTAGATAAGTGATTATTTTTTAAAAAATTGTTTGGACGGTTGCTGTTTCCAAGTGTCCCTTTGTGCTGTTGCCTTTTCCATAGAAATAATTTGGTCATCTCAGTTTCCTTCCATGAGCGTTGTAGCCTGTAGGGGTGAGAAGCCTGTCAGCTTGGATCTCACTTGTGGCTCCAGGCAGCAGAACAGTGAAAGACCATTCATATGGATGCCAGCACAGGGTGTCATTGTGGTCAGGACTAAGGGGTGGCAAGGGATGACAGTGCAATTGGCATCACAGCTTGAGGTGGTGGCACAGTCAGAGGTGACGGTGCAGAGACCGTCTCAGTGTCAGAGACAAGGCATCTTTTATCCAAAGCACTTCCCCCTAAGATGGAAGGCAAACCCAGCCAGTCACTGAAGCCAACCACTAATAAGTCATAGGGTCAGACAGCAAAGTGGCAAATGGGGGGTACCCACGAGACCTTAGTGCATCCAACACTGAGGCAGGTGATCAAAGAGAGACAAAAGACCAGTGAAAATGATTCTGTGTGTGGAGGAGCTGTTATTTCAATCACACTTATAAACACAAGAAAAATTACTGCTAAGAATTTTTTTCTTTTTACAAATTGTGCGTGTCTGTCCTCCATGAAAGAAGTTTCAGACACACATAATTCTTATGCAGGGAAGAACCATTGGTTGAGAATGGCTGCGGAAGGTTTCAGCTTTCCCCATTTTCTGAATGGGTTCTTGACCAGCTGGCGCTGAAAAATTTCAAGAAGAATTTGATGGATAGATATTTAATACCGGCTCTTGTCACTGGTGACATCTGGTAGAAGGGATACAAATATCACTTTCCCCCCTCAAACTCTTCTAAGAAATGACTTTTATTCTAAATGGGAAAAAAATTCCTCTCCCTTTTACACACACCACCCTTTTCTCCCCCTCCAGTTTGGGAAATTGTCTACATAGTGCCAACAACTGATGTGCAGTACGTGGAGCATCCACCATAAAACCTGATGGCATGATATGACCTAATGAAGCTAAGTTAAGAGGAAGGCCAAATTCTGCTGAAACTCTTGGACTGCAGGAGTCTACATGGGAATTTGGTCTCTGGTGTCTGTTTCAGAGAATGCATTTGATTTTAGATGCGATGGCTTCTCATTTTGCCCAGAGCTAATTCCACATATGTTAACCCCTCGCCCCCACTCTTCCCTTTAAAAATAGCATTGATTGCTGTTATTTCCCTTAATGCCTGTGGACTGTTGCCATTAGTTTGAACTTTAGTATGTGGAGCACATAAGGATGCAGTCTGTAAAAGTGTGCTTTGTTTTCTAAGAGGCTTCAGCAAGGTGATTCCTTTTGTGCCCTGAGATTTTAAGGATAAAGCATGTACGTCAGATGATTTATGGCTCTAGTCTGTTGAGCTGTATTCGGACTCCAGCAAATTTTGGAGCCACTTTTGCAGTGAGATTGGAGGCGCTAGAGATCCAGAACGTGTGCACTGATGAAATGCGCAGAGATCATGTAACTATTTACAACCAGCCTCCAACAAACATTTTCTTTTCAAGCCCTACTTAAGAGATTGCAAAAACATCTGTTTGGTCACTTTTACTTTCTTAAATCAACTACTATTATTAATTTTCCAAGTTATCAGAAGGGAAATATGAAAAAGTAAGGAGAAAATATCCCTTTCAGACAATAAGGTTACCACTAAAAGCAGTTTTAAACCCTTGGATTTGGGCATTTCACCTTGCTCAAGTCTCATTGCCTTCTACAGGTGTGGAGTTGTTTCATCCTTCTCATTTTCAATCATAATTCTTCTAACACTTGAAGTTACCTCTCGAGGTTCAAAAGCTGCATTTTAGATCATCATAAGTTCTGGGATTGTTCTATAATCTATTCTTGTCATTCTTCTTTGAGTGTTGATGTGAACCATGTGTGTGATGGAATAACAAAAGTGCAGCTAACAGTTGTGAGTGCCTGCTTTAATTTAAATAAGTGTGACCTTGTATATGCCTGAGATAATTTTCAGATGAATGAGATGAATGCTCCTGATAGGGGTATCCATAGTCACAAGTCAAGGAATAGGAATCACCTTTCACAATGTGTTTAACCTATTGTCAAATGACAGGTGAATAGAAAAAGTGGAATATTCATTCAGCTTGTAATTTGCTTTGGGAATATATGAGACGAAAGAAATTGTTATGAATGTAATTTAGGGTAGTTGTATGAATGCATCATGCTCCAGTCATTTGAGGAATGTAGCTCTTGGAGTGATCTGGAAATATTTGTCAGGAGTTCTAGAATTAAATTACTTAATCTACTGTCTGTAGATACCATGTATGTAGCATCCAGTAAAATGCTGATAAAAGAAAAAATGCCAAAACAGTTGCTGTGGAGGGAGGAGGCTGTAAATGGGAAATACACCAAATAACACCTGCTTTATTTTTGCAAACCTGAATGAATCATTCAAGTCATTTAAGTAATTTAGTTTTCACCAGCTCTCATTCTAGAGTGACATGGGTCCAACTTCCGAGGTAGATTTTCAGGGATTCTGAAAATTTATGATGTAACTTTTCAGCTTTAAGTGCCCATTAAAGTGTAAGTACAAAAAACATCTTCTTACATGTATAAAGCATAACTTTCAAGGCAACTGGACTGCTTACAATTTCTAGTCCTGCATACATGAAATTTGCAAGAGGAAGTTTTAATCCTGATTCCGAAATTTGAAAGGAATATGGCCCAGATGTAAATTCTATGTGATTTCTCAAGATGTAGCTTGAAACTTTTGGTCCTGAATTCAACCTTTCCTGTTCACTTCCATTTGTGTTTCTTTCTAAAAACATCCATGTGTTGATGTAGAAAGAAAAAGACTTTTTTTTTTAAGAAGGAAATTCTCATAGACTGATTTCTGAGATTATAGATACCTGGGTCTGTTAAGTATGATACGATCATTCATAAACAGACAAGATACTTGAAGCTCGAAATAACTCTATCCGTAGTTTTAAAATTACTTGCAGCAAGTGTCAAAAAGCCTATAGAATCAACAATTTTCCTGCTTTAATGCTGAAGCAAAAAGCTCACTATTTTTGAAAGTATCCTAATAAAAGTGCCAATAACAAGGTATGTGTAGGATAATAATGCTTTTTGAGTATAAAATATAGCTACTTCTGTCAAGGCAACCTCATCTAGCAAAGCTGGAAACAAAACTATATGCTGAAAACAGGCCTTATATTCAATATTTGATCTACTATATTCTGTTCTTGAACTATGGTCTTCAACTCCCGAGTGATAAAATCCCTAAAGGGGATCCTTGTTACAGGAATTGTAACTTTAGTCTGTGTGTTTACACCGTGTAGCCCAGTGCAGTCCTGCTCTGTGACTGCGGGTTATAAGCACTATAAATAATCATCACTTGCAGCAGGCTCTCAAATATAGATGTGTTTGAAATGAACTCAGATGTTTTTCAGCCGTGTCTGTGTGTTCTTGCACCGTCCCTATCACACGGAGCAAACAACGGGTCCCACCAGAACCACAGACAACTCCTTCAGTTGGACAATTGCAGGAGCGTGAAGTAAGAATTGGGTCACCATCCACAGGCTGATCCCGTGCTAATATTTCTGAATAAAGCAGGGCCTTCAATTCTTCTGGCAGAGCTGCTTTTCAAGGGGGTGTATGTTTCAAATATACTACTAACTGACAAAAAATTGACTCTCAGAGATGTTTTTGCTGAGCACAGGGCCTGTGTACCCAAAGTGATTTACAGGTGCCCAATGAGGTGGGACTTAATTCCCCGCTCCTCCATTTGCTGAGATCAGGAAATGGTCAAAACTTGTCCCTGCTCCAGTCCAGCCTGTGCACTTTGGCTTCTTTTCTATGGAAACTGGAGCGTGATAAGGAGCTGGTGTGTGTTTGGGGATTGTCCAAATGCGGAGTTCATGTCTCCAGGGCACACAGCCGCACTCAGGAACTCAGGAACATTCCTTCGTCCCTCATTAGGCGTTGCCAACAACGCTGACAATAATTAGAATGAGGACTATGGAAAAGTGAGCTGAATGAATATGGAAATTGGTCCTAGAGACATAACGGCATCGGATATGAAAGAATTAAGTCATTACAAACAAGAATCCGTTGATCATTGGAGAGCTAAGCCTGGTTTAATCAATTGGTGCATCAATGAAGTGATTCCACTGTTCAAATATTTGAAGGATCAGTGGGATGAAAAGACAGAAGCGGGCATTGTTCTTCCTATACAGAGCTGCGTTTGTGCTGCAGCTCCTGAGTGATGGCAGTGACCACATAGTCCAGTGGTTTCAAGCTTTATTGTATAGCAAGAGCAACCCAGACAGAAAATGGGAGTTCTTATTTTTTCTTTTATGAGCAAACCACATTATATTCACTATGGATTTTATTACCAAATTGCTGCAGTCAGATGTAAAGTAAATAACTCCAAATCTGTTGCTCTGAATGAAAAATTAAATTTCTTGCATTCTAGTCATAAATTCACTAAACAGTCTTTCCTTGAATTGTGATGGCCTCAATCTGAGCTCAATTATAGCACTGATGGCACTTTGATAAAAAGGATACATTTAAAGAGGAATTTTACTACACTGGAAAATTTTAGGAGGAAAAGGGTAAGTGAATCTCCAGGTGGGAGGCCTGTCTCCTGAACAGGAATCCTGGTCTGGCTGAGCCTAGTTAGCTGGGAGAGCAGAAAATGTCCTTGATCTGGTAACAAATTGAACATGAGCTCTGCTCACGCAAGGCGAGGTACACGGAATGGTGCTCAACTGCACCTCTGATTCTCTGAGACAACTCACAGAGTAGCTTTATACTAGAGACAAGAAGTAGGTGAACAAAACTCTTGAGATTCTTGGATCAATCTCGCAATTTTTGAAGGATTTTACTTATTATTTTTTTACTTTTGCAGTTGGATATACGGGATAGTATCCTCTAGATTTGAAAATCCAGACAACTGAGAGCAGAAGGTGTCCTGCTGATTCCTGAATTCTCCGTATTTGGCTTGTCCCTTTGTGAGTAGAGGTGGATGAAAGCAGGTGTTAAGCAGAATAAATGCTTAAGTGCTTTGCTGACTTTGAGAAGTAAGACCATTTTGCAAGTGTGTCCTACACAACGCTGAGCTGGGCTGTACAAGCTGGAGCTCTGGGCAAAACGGGGCATGTAGAATTTTTTCTGGAAAGTTAATGACTTCAGTGAACAATGTGATATTACTGAAATTTGATTATCACATGAAATGTGAAACCTTTACTAAGAAGTGGTCCAAGGCTGTTATCTCAGAATACTGTGGCAAGGTAATTTCAGAATACCAAATCCCAGCTATTCCCTGAGAGTTGCAGTTACATAAAACCTCTCTGAGCAGCCGTGTTGAAAAATGCATGTTAATCAGTGCAGATCTTGCCCATCACCTAACCTTGTAATTGATGGTCCCATCAACAGCAGAGACAGTCACTTAAATTATTAATGCTTCTGGTTATGAATGATGGAATTTTTTTTGGCGTAGGAATTAAAATGTGTGCATTATTAGAACGAGTAGAAGAGTTCTAGTCATGCTTTGGAGAAAAGTACAAAGTGACAAGGTTTAACATTCATGAATATTTGGGTAACAAGCATATTTTCCTATTAAATATGTAGATATTACAAAACAGAGAGAAAAGCATCCATCAAATAATGCCTGAAAGTTGTTCTAAGCCTTGTTGAAGTTGATATGTAAGGACACCACTTTTAAATTCAAATGTCTATAAGCAGCTGTGGCAGTGCCTTTATAGGTGCAGGCAGCTGAAATGATCAGCTTAATCCTTGTCAATTTGTTCCCTTTCGAGGGAGCCAGTCCAGGGAGGATTCTGGGCAGTGGCTCTGATGGATCTGAGGGAGACTCCCTGCACTGGGGCGACCTGCTGCTCTGGGGCATTTGCCTGAACATCTTCTGTAATCACCTTCATTTGCAGAATGTGCTTCTGTTTAGACCCTGATTATATGGACAGCTCAGTGCTACTAACAAACCAAAAACATGGAAACTTCTCTTTGCTGATATGGTCAGCAGGTCATCTTCCAAAAGGAGGATTTCCTTCGAGTGAGTGGAATTGCATTTAACCCAGTTTTAAAACTAGGAGTATGAAAAACACGATCTGATAATCAGCCATCACTTTCGCTGTATCTTGGTGTCCTAATTCTGCCAGTTCTTCAGCAATCCCCTAGAGTTTTCCAAGGAAAGCTGCATAAACAACAACAATGGCAAAAATAGCAAGACTGCTATTAGAGAAAGAGACCCAATCAGTAAAATGGAAAATGAAGCTGCAATCTTTAGAGCTTAAAATGCTGCAGCTCCCTGAAATTCAGGTTTCTCAACAGAGCAAAACCTGTTTTGAGATACTGTCTCATGGCTGGGGAGAGTCTGAGGTTTCTCCTGCTTATTTTAAGTGTTCTGGGTGAGCCCCATTGAAACAGAGCAGCTATTTGTTTTCCCGAAGGATCTTCCATCCCTCCGAGTGCGAGCTGTACCTGTAGCCCAGTTCCTACAACAGATTTACAACCCTGCCACGAGCAGTAGGAGTGAGACTGGGTGTCCCAACCTGCTTGCTTGGCATGACATGGCCTTGATGTAAGAAATGCAGAACTGAGCTAATAGCGCTACTAAACTGCCTGTTTGTGTCCAGGGAATGCTGAACACATGCGGAACAGATGGGAGAGATTAAAAAAACATGGAATTATAGATGAGAAATGTTCACAATTAAAGCGACAAACTTGAGATTTCTATGGAGTCTCTTTTCCGATCATTTTGAAGGGTGTTAGGGGTGAAAAAGGCTTGACAAACAAAAATTATTGTGAACTCCATTTAGGATCAAATTAATTTGACTCGAACAATACTTTTCAAAATGATCTGTGTTTCCCTGCACTCCAGCCTAGCAAAGGCAAATCAGTGTGTTCAACTCCACCACTTAATTTAGGACCATTTTAAGTTGTCTGATGAATTTGGTAATTCAGCTTGTCCTCTACTGTTTCAGCTACTAAGGAAATTCCAGTTAGGAACTGCTAGATCAGATATCCTGTGTCTCAGCTGACCCAAAATCCCCATGATGGTTTTAGCAACATTCTAAAGAAAACCATGCAGACTTAGTGAATAACAGACTTGTTTGTCTGATGATGGCAGAGCATTTTATTTAAAAGAGAATGGCATCAGTATTGGAAAGCTCAGAATTAAAGTATGATGTCTGGAATATTCTTTGTTTCTGCTGTTACTAGTCTAATTCATTAATAACAATGAATTCAGCAGAAAACAAAAAAAGCTTAATAGATTCCACTTGGTGGGAAATTCTCTTCCACAAAAACTGTGAGTAAAAAAATCTCTCTAGGACCCTTCAATGCTTTTTTTTTCAAAACTCAAGTCTCAGGGGATCATGTGTGTTCCTCCCACTGTGCTTATACTGAGCAAAGCTGAATAATACTGCAGCAAGAACTTGTACTTGTTCTGCTGCTCACAACACTCAGGGTGTGATCTTGGTGCGAAAGCAGCAGTACAAAATTTAAAAAGACCATGAGTTTCACTCCAGCCCCGGGGTTTTCTAAAAGCACAGGCTCTCAGTGAGCTAAACAGACCTAGTTTGTGTTAAGACTGTTTTTACGGATCCCTGACTGGGTGTAAAATTACAGCCTGGTCAATGCAGATAAAGCTGACACATACTTCCAAGCATAGCGAGAGTTTAGGACTATATTTAACAAAAACACTGAGTTCTGTGTTTGGGGAAGACACTCTGCCTCCATACCCAAAAGAGTCACTGGCATCCAAATTCTCTCCAGCTTCTCCTGTTGATTACATCCCACATGCTGGCTTCAGATTTTATCAGATTGTGCCCATCTGGGGAAAGAGGTATGGTTTTGAGGTAAAAGATAGTTTCTTTAAATGCGTTCAGTTTTTAACTCTCAAGGACTTAGTCTCTTTTCTCCATGCTGCTGGTAAAAATGCAGCATCGGATTTCCTTTCGTGCACTGGAAAATGTGCAGTCTTGACAAGCTCGGGAGAAGGGACACATTTTCTGATGTTGCCTAGAGCACATCTGTACAAGAGTTAGTGAGGACAAAACACCTATTTTTGCCTTTATCTCACAGCTGATAACATCAGACTTCCAGAGTCAGGTTTTTGAGGGAGCTGTGGGCTGAGGGCTGAGTTTTGAAAAATCTATCTGTAAATATCATAGCAGAACTGCTGCTGGAAAATGTGGACAAAATGACACTGAAAATTAGGCCCCTCCCCAAACAAAGTTCCTGCACTGCCTGTATTGTATGGACTCCTAAATATTTGCAGTTGGTGTTCTAAAGTCCATTTCTTTGAGCCGTATTGAGACAGGAGCCTTTCCCTGGTGGTAACACCTGTTTGTGTTCTGGGAAAGGCTGAGCACTTTCCAGATCTTTCCGAGATAGTTTTGCATTCCCTGACATCTCTGCAGGCAACGTCTGCTTGGTGGTGAATGGCATTGTAAACTCTGCAGCTGTGAAGTCACAGGAAACAGGAGTCTTGGCAAATTTCTAAATAAAGCTCTGGTAAAGAGTGAGGGGGAATTTAGTGAACACAGATTGTGGAATCAATCTCTTCACTTGTTTTGATCAGGGTAAAGTGCCTATATAATAGTTTTCCTTATTGCATCAGTAAGTATGACAACACTGAAACTTATTATGTGCTCCTATTTATATTATTTTTTATGTGCTTTTCATTCCTGTTAAACTTTTGAGTTTCTCCGCATTGAGACTGTGGCCTCTTAACTTTTTATTTGTACTTAAATTCTCCCAGCTTAAGAACTTACAAAGAAACGATCTTTCGCATTTGAAAAATCCTTGTAAAAGACTTTTCTCTGTGCATGGAAAGTCAGGGTCTGTATGTGTGTGGTAGCTATGTCAGACTTTTCTTTGTGATTTTTGTGTTTATAGCTTTAGAAGAAGAAGAAGAATTGCTCAGAGAATTGCAGTGGTGGTTTTATTCTGCATTAAGGAATCTCTCCAACCATTTTCTGGGCAAATGAATCGAGTTGAATAAATACAATACACAGACAACACAGTGTTCCTGGGTCCAAGACAAGGAAATTCCATGGCTTTCTGCTGGGAATGGAGTAAGATTTAATCTTGCAAGCAGGGCCATAATTTATAATTTATAGGGACAGACATATGATATTTATAAATGCCTACTATACCAGACTTCCTGTTTCCATTGAAATCAATGGCGAAATTCCCACTGACTTGAGTGCCAACAGGACCTGAACTGCAACAAGACAAACGTTTCCCATTAAAACTGTGTTATAATTAACACTTGGAAACTGCTTAACAAGGTGGATCTGATAGCTACAGAAGCTGTGGATCATTTGTATGAATTGAATCTTTCTTTGTTTCTCTGCTGCTTTCATTTAAAATCAAGTAGTGTCTTTGTTTTGACCGAGATCTGTAAGTTTTCTATCCCATACCTCATCATGGTTAAAGCCATGTATTATTAGTATTATTAGTATTATCAGTATTATTAGTGAAGGCTACTTTGTGGGCTTGGCCAAAACACATGGAAGTTTCTGTTAAGGTGATGAGATTATTGTCAGTCATATTCCTCAGAATATTACCCATATTCTTAAATTTCCTTCCCAGTCAAATGAGGAACATTTCAATGTATGGTCAAAGTAGGATGGTAATTGTCAGTATGAGGGGGAAACAAACACTCCTGAGGCAGCAATGGCTGCAGGATCCCCAGGAATAGCAGCAGGTCGGTATTTAGCTGGATAGTTCATGTGGTTCAGTTTAGGAGTGAGGACTTACCCTGGTAGGGATCAACAGCAAGCACTGGACCCCACTACTGTACAGTCTGAAGTTCTGCCTCCAGGGAATCCAGGATGGACTATCTAATTCTGATGTTGATGTTGAGCCTCCCCGTGGCCCTGGAGAGTTGTTATTTACTGTGTGCTGTGTGTCAGTACCTCCCTGTGCGGTTTGCCCCAGGCATTTAAGTGACAGGCTTTGTCCTTAAAAAAGGGTCAAAGAAAGAGGTCAAAGCCGAAACGGAAAATTGTGATTGTCTCAGTGTATGTTAAATAGATTCTTGTGCTACAAACTGCTTCATTACAAGACAGATGATTCTAGGAATCAGATCCTACTCAGGGAAAGCGTATCACAAAGTTGTTCCTACATATTACCCAAGATGTTGTTTCCTTATAAACTTGGCTAATCTCTTTAATGATTGAAGGGGTTGTATGAATCGATAGTTATTATTAATTATTTCTGGAGACAAAAAATTCAACTTAAATATAGACCAGTAGTTTTGTCCTGTTTGAGTGTTTTTCTTTTGTTTTGCTTTGTTTGATTTTCAGTTTTTCTATAATTTCTTCAGTTTGGTAAAAACAGAATTTGGGTTACACTAGTCCTGGTCCTGAGTTCTTGCTTATCCCTCTATTGACAAAATTTGTATTGGAAATCAACTGAAATTTTGCCTCATTAAGGGCTGCTTTGTGGTAGATTTGGCCCACGTATGAATTTTCCCAGTAATCAAGATGGTAGTTTTATTTTACACTGAAATAGTCCCATCTGATCTGCTGTGCAAGCCAATAATAAATGGCAAAATATTCAATTCAGAAGAATAAAATCATGGTTATTTTTTCTGTACTTCATTTTGTGCTGTACGGTTCATCTTGGGTTGGGGAGTGAAACAAATATTGTTATGGACAGCAAAGAAACAGTGCAAATATATTTACGTATTTCTAATTTTGTCTTGGGTGTTGAATTGCCCTGGGTTCGGTTGCATAATGACAACCAAAGCAACTGGACACAATCCAGTGCAAAGTGATGCATGAAACCAGCACTTTTCCCCCCTAGTGTGTGAAAATTTGTATCAGCAAGAAACAGATAGTCTAACTTGTATGTAGCTGGAGAACTGCCTGCATTTTGATACCTACATTCTTTTAAAATGAATCATTCTTCAGTGCAGACACAAGATCCTCAGCTTGCTGGAGCTCAGCAGTGACTTGCTGACACCACATTAACCCTCCATCGTCCCTCGCGCTGTGCACTGACGTGACCCCTGTGGGCAAGGCTGGGGGGAAGGTGGTTATTGTGTGGGATCAGAGCCCAGCACTCTACTTCACAAATCCGTATTGGAGCCAGGGTTAGAGCCAGGGTTAGGTCTGAACTCTGCTGCCTTCTTGTCACAAACCCAGTGCACGAAGCTCCTCATCGCTGCTCCTTCGGTGTGTGACGGTCTGGGGTGGCCTGGCTGCGAAACCCCCCCTTCCAGAGATGGGGCAAGGTGCTGCCTTTGTAAGGAAAAGGCCAGTCACAGCTTTTCTACTGCTTATCAGATATATTAGTTGCTGAAGGCTCAACAATTATCATAGAAATAAATGCTTATGGTAATGATTTTATTCTTTAAGCATCTTTTACCCTGAAAACCTGGTATGTGACTTTCCGTTAACTATGTAACAACAAACACTCATGAAAAAAGGCCTTTGGTGTTTAAAGGAATTTGCATTTTTTAATAGATAACTTATTTTTAAAACAGCCCTCCAGCATCAGATGGAGAGTAATCAGAGAATAATTTCTCTGTTTTGCCTTTACTTTCAGAAAAATAAAAAATGTAAAGCCTTCTGGCTTTAGGCAGCTGCCCAACATTTACTTTTATATGTCATCGAATAACCACATTTGCGTGAAAGAAGGAGGGGAAGGTTCAATTTTAGAATGAAGCTCCTATTTGGTTCTGGTTTTGTGTTGCTTTTTCCAAATCCACAGCCAGTCTCTGGGAGGTAGTTATTGTACTAGGATTTGAGGAGTGCGAGGACAAGTATTTAAATAAGTCAGATTAGTCTCAGGAGTGGGGAATGTTTTAAGTAATGTTACAGACTAAGCCAGTGTAAAAATGTGGATAAAGATCATGCAGATTTGGCCTCTTGCACAATCTGTCAGTCAGCAATTCTGCAGTCGGGTTTTTCACTGTCTGTCTCCTTTAAGTAAGGCACAAACATATAAACGCGTTGCAGGTTTCTCTTATTTTGGTAGGTGAAGATCTGGAGCCTAATTGCAAGTAGAAGTGGCAGTTCATGGCTGGCTTAGAGACCTCCCAGAGCTGAACAGGCAGTGACAAAGTGAGCACATCTTTGCCCACTGTGAGAGACGCCGCTGACCTTTGAGCATGCAGCAGGCCTTCGTGAAACTGCTGGGATTTATTAATCACTTGGATTGTTTTGATTGACAAAAGGGCAACTGAAAAAATGGTGAGTCGTCGTGGATATGGGAGTGCATCTCTGATCTCTGAATGGCATTTGAAGGTTCATGATTTGTTCCCAAGTGACTGAAGCAGCGGGGTGGGAACTGAGATCTTCCAGCTTTTTGTAGCAGATGCTCAGTATGTCGCTTTTGAGTGAGATGTAACCTAAACTGTGCTGTTGGAGCAGTCAGCTAGGGAGTATTCTGCTCTTAGAGAGGGCAAAGGAATGCTGTATGTTGGATAATCTCTGATGGAGCAGCAGAGGGATGAAGCTGGGCAAACTGACTGCTCTAACTAAAACTGAAGCAGAAGGGTAGACATCGTCACCTTGAAGCATCAGAGCTGTCCCCAGGGCTGAGGGACACAGTGCCACCAGAGGCTTTGCAGTGGGTCTGCTGTTGCTGTGGTGATCCCGGAGGGTGATGTGGAGCAATGGCAGTGGATTCTTATTTCTCCCAAATGTGCATCTTGCGCTCCATGACAAGTTCTAGGTATGTAACACTCAACAGCCATGGAACTAGTCTTTGCAAAGGATATGGCCACCATGTGCCGACTCGTTGAATTCTACACCCACTTGGCAGTCAATCCTTGCAGATTAGGTTATTTTTTGAGTCCTCTGTGAATTTGGAATGGGAAAGATTTGCCTAAGAAGAAATGTCATAAGAATAGGATGGAAAAGATGAGTGAATTCGGTTGTTTAAAGGCTGGTCCTGAAAGAACAGAAGGGATAATGCACTAATCAAATTCTGACAAGTTATTAAGGAGAAAAGATGGGAAAGCATTTTTGAACTGCCTGCACCAAAGCTGGATGCCTAAAAAATAAAGCAGTTCTTATGCATAAACATAACTTTGATTTAGTTGGCATTACCCAGGGATAAGTCATACAACTACAGCAGCCATAAACGTCAGTGCAGGCAAGAATGGGCCTCACACATGCTGGTGATGCCAAGAAATCAGGGAGACCACCTGTTCCAAGATGAAGTACAATAAAAATAAATACAGATACCTCCTCTCCCCCAGCTGGGATCAGCACAGGTAGCACGTGTGGCCTGGGACCTTGTGGACATGATTATGTGACTGAAGTATCCATGGCCTGCCCTGCTTGTACAGGAGAAAGATAAGTAACAGAGGCTATAGTAGTGAAGTGTTTCGGGAAAATGTTCTGCTGTGATCAGTAAGGTCTAGTTGTCTTTCCTTCCCTGTGATGTTTATGTAAATGTAAGTTCTTCAAACAGGAGCTGATTTTCAGGCTGCAGGCAAGGACAGGTGATCCATCTCTGAACTGCACTCTGCAGTGGGTTCTGCTGCAGCCACAGGGGCAAAGATGGGGAGACCAAAGCTTTGGGCATGTCAGTCAGGGCTTGGCTTGCTGAGCCCTCTTCCTTTTTGTTTTCTGCGAGACGATACAGCCAAAGCAGAGAATGGAGACTGATGAGAAATACATAGGCAGGGAATGACCAAGAGACAGAAAAAAAGAGTGAAAATGTGAACAAGATCTTGTCGTGTACTGCAGATCTGAGGAGATCTTGCCTTTCTCCTTTTGTCTGCCATTGTCTGAATCTGGCAGGAAGAACAGGACAAGGCTGGTTAAGCCTGCAAACACTAACTTGCAAGCTCTGGTAGGATTGACATCAGTGTGTTAAGATGTCTTTGGGCTCCCTGAATTTTCCTTCCCATAATATGTTTCCTTAATATGTTTGTTACACTTCATAAGACTTATTAAAATGTAAAGCTGTTAGAGGTGGAGGATTTGCAAACACTGATGTAGGAAACACTTGCTCAAGGACCAAGCGTGTGCAGTCCTCGCCCAGCTTGGCTCCCAGCCTCTGGCCTATTCCTGGCCCAGTTTTGCATCCCTTCGGAGTGCCCAGCCCCACATGCCGTTGGGAATGCCCAGCTCCTCATCCCTCCGTTGGCAATGCCCAGCTCCGCATCCCTTCGGAGTGCCCAGCCCCGCATCCCGCCGGGAATGCTCAGCCCCGCGTCCCTTTGGGAATGCCCGCATCCCGCTGCAGGGAGGCTGGTGAGCGCCACCTTGTGTCTACCGGGCTGCGGACACGGCCCCGGGGTTTTTGGGAAGGGATGATGATGGATCGTTCCCCGGTGCCAGGAGGCAGCAGGATCAGGCAGCTGGATGAGGTGCTGAGCTCGCTCCCTTCCCGCAGGACATCGCGTTCCCCGGCAGCTGCGGGCTCTGCACGGGGCGTGCGAGCTGCACAGGCAAGCTGAGGCCACGAGGAGGTAAAAAAATCAAGCCTGTAAAACCATTTTTTATGGGAAAAGCTGCCCCTCTGACACTGCTGAGTTAGCCGGGAGGATGGATATGAGGATTTGTCGATAGGTCACTAAATCCTGCTCTGCAGTGCAAAAAGCCAGAGACAAAATGTCAGTAGCAATACTGGGGAAGTTTCCAGTGCTGCTCCTTCCAGCTGCTCTGCTGGTTTGTGTCCCCTCCGGCTGTGACTCCTCGGGTTCCCTCAGGTGAGCACAGAGCTGCTCTGACATAACCCAAACCCTTTTCATCCTGCCAGGGTGTCTTGTACATGATCCTTCATCCCACTGCCATCTTTCCTAGTGCATTTGTCCACAGTGGAGGTTCAGTTCTCCAGAAAGATTTTTCCCTGTAGTCTTGGTTCTCTCATCAAGGTGCGAAAAACTCCCCTTGGCATCACTACCTGAATCACATCCACCCTTGCTAAACCTTTTGTAGATGCCTTCTATCATGTAGAAGCCTCAGACACTGGATCTTCAAATGAATAAAGGACCCAATTTCAAACAAAGCAGTCCTTTGGGATTTGAAATGTCCTGCAGTGCTATATCCACTGGGACACAGGAGCGTCTAAATGCACAGGCAGGGCCTGTCGGAATTGTGCTTATTCTAAGAGAATAAACCAACTTATCCTGACAGACTACAAGTTACACAGGATTTTGTGATTAAGTCAGAATCATTCAAACCAATTTCATATCTTCAGAACTCCAGAAAAATAAGAGAGAACTTCATGTGGTAGACAACCTGAGTGGGCTATGTGAGAGCTCTAGAGACAGATCACGATATCATTGGGAAAGAGCTTTCAAGGAGCATAACAGAGTGAGTTCAAACCATGGCAGATGTGTTGTTGTTATGTTACTAATACTATTTCCACAAATGTTTGAGATGTCCTAGGTATTTCTCAGAAATATCAGAAAGGATTACATTTGGCCAGGTAGCTCCCAGTGGGATATGAGCTTTTTTTCAGTTTGACATGGAAACAAATAAAATAAACACAACATTGGCAATTACTTTGCTTCCTGTTGAGAACATGTTATGTAACTATTCTGGCTCTCTTTCCTCATAAAATAGGGTGCGGAGGATGATAACTGTAGAGAAAAGAATAATACAAACATTGAGCCACCCTGCAGTAGTTCAGAGAATCACCTTTGGCAGGTACAGGAGTGGAGTCCTTGAACTCACATGGCTTCACAGCAGAAGTTCTTTATCACATGCCTTACTGTGATAAAAGAGAGCAGAATCAATAACACAGGGAATGTGACTGAATAGCTGATGCGGAATAGAAGTCTTAGGAGGCAAAGGGTATTTGGGAAGAATATAATACGCAATCCAAGTTTCTCCAGTAACCCATGTTCAATTTCAGTTACCAAGGGTGGGCCTACAGGAGGGTTTCTGGGGATTTATACCAAGATAAGTAAGAATAAAAAAAACAGGCACTTAAGGCATGAAAATTCCACCATAAGATTGTAGAGAATAAAACATAAACCAATATTTGGTTTAGGCAAGGGAACAGAGTGAATTTTGTTTGAAAAGGGAGAGCCAGATTGCACTACTGGGTGATGTGCTGCTGCACTGGAGCCAGTGCAGGAGAAGGGGGCCGGAGAGGAGGAGCAGGTCCAGCGGGGTCCCATCTCCAATCCACACATCTACACACGTCATTCTACTCATCAGTACACACCACAGCTGTGTGGGATGAGAAATACCTCGCTCAGCTGTCTCATCCCGTTCACCCTGCAACTTCCCAGGCAGATTTCTTTTTTTGGAGGTGAAACCGAACAATTGCCAAAGGTCCAGTGTTTCAGAGAAATGTGAAAAAACCTCAGAAACTAAGCTGTGCAGCAATCAGGATGTGTTGGGAGGAGCCCACTGGTTCTCTGCTGGTGGAACATTTTGGCAGTCAGAAAGCTCTGTGAAGCATGGGATCCATACACAAGAAAAACAGTGATCTAGTCTTGTTTTAAACCCACTTTGGTATATCCAAAACATTTATTGACCATAGGCTCATTTTCCTAGTTTATTGCTCTTCCATGGATATATCAAGTTCTATATTAAGACTGTTTAGGTTCCTTGCCTTACTGCTGACTTTGCAAGACCATGCTGATGTGTGATCTCCTTCAGGAGCTGGAAATGCTTTCTTTAGTTGTCAGTCTAAACACACTGTTGACCAGATTACAAAAATTTGATCTCACATCAGGTTAATCTTTAGCTTATTTCCTTTTTCATGTTCTTATCTTAAAATCTATTTATAAATGACTAGCATATTGTTCCTCCACTGTCACACAGAACAAGCCATGTTCTTTTTATCTCTCCCTAAGAATGCTAATTCTGTAATTGCTCTAATAGCCAGTCTGCACTGATCCCAGTTTAAGCTAATCTTTTTCAACACTGTTGACAGGAATTGTATAAATATTTCACACAAAATCTTACCAGTGCCTTGTCTAAAAGTGCCAATATTTCCTTCTCTACTAAAAATCCCACCTAACCCATGTGAGCATTACATTATCTGTTTCCACAGCTGTGTTGTACTGGCAGATCTGGCACACTGTCAGTCCATCAGAACACTCGGATCTTTTCCCTTCTCTGTTGCTTCCAGCTGATGAATCCCAAGAACATGACTTTGCAGTTCACATTATTAAATTTCTATCACTGCAAGCAAGAAGGTCATCTAATTCCAGCTGGGGATCTGGTCCTCCTCAGTATGGGCAATATCTTCCAGCTTTGTATCATGTGCACAGTTTTTGAGGCTGGGGCTGATCATTATTCCCAGTTCATGGAAGTGTAGATTAAAGGGTATTGCTCCAAAGACTGATCCCTGAGGAACACTGTCGGGTAATTTGCTCCATTCTTAAAACTCCTTTTTTACTATAACCTGTTGCTCCTTATTCACATTGCTTTTGTATTAATCCCTATCACCTCCACTTTCAGGAATGATTTCCTGCAGAGCACTGTATCAAAAGATCTGTTTCAACTCCAACAGACTGAGTTCACTGCATTATTTCCTTCTAGAGAGACAATTATATTACTCAGAATACACCAGCTCAGTCTGACATCCTCTGCTCTGGTAAACCATGTATGTCTTCTCACATTCTGTTTGCCTTCCTACAACTAATTGTTCTTTCTTTCAACGTTTGTTCTAAGACTTGGCATTATACTGAATTTTTAAAATGTATTTTAGAATATGCATACTTTCTAAAAATACTTTTTAGAATATAAACGTTATGTTTGCTATGCTGAAGTCCTAGGCAAGCTTTCATTGAAATTCATTAAACAGTGCCTGCTTTTACTTGTAAATTCATATACCACTTATTTCAATATGCTAGGGAAGATATTGTATGTGTTCCTCAATGATTTTTTTACCTTAACAAATGTAGTTTGTTTCTCCTAAGATATTGTCATTTCTGTTATATTACTATTTCCTTTATATATCATTCCCATATGTCGTTAGCCTTATGTAAGTCACAGCAAAGGACTTTTTTGTTCATTCTTGAGCAACACCATCGCTTGTTAGTTAATTGATTACTAAAGAAAATCACCTTATATCATCCCAATGTCTTAGATGGAGCTCTGCCATCACTGGTGGCATTTATTTTCTTCTTTAGGCCTGGGACATCAAAGTCTTCCATAAACAAGGAATTGCATTTATTATTTTTCTGTAATTTTACATCCCTTTTAATTTATATCCAAGTTTGACTAGAGAAGCAGGCTGTAAAAGATCCTCAGCACTATCCTTCTGGAGCAGTTTGTGTCTGAGTAATTTCCACCCAAACAGAACGTATTTGGTTGGTGTGATCAGATTTCTTTGCACTCTGCCATTTCCTTCAGTGACACCCTCCCTCTCCTCTCATTTCTGTCTTTCCTAAGAAACTCCTCACATAGTGCATCAGTGGGAATATTCTGTCCCCAGCTGAAATGCAGGAGAACCTCTCCATGCTCCAGCAGAGTTGCATATAGACCCTGGATCTTCTGATATCTAACCTTGCCTTTGCCAAGGTCTGAACACCCTGACTCCACAGGTCCCTCAGGCCCTGACCATCCTCTCAGGATTTTCATAGAGAAGTATTAATGTGAAGTTTGAGTACAGAAGCACTGGTTTTTGTACTTATTGATTTGTTCCCCTGTGGATGTCATTTTCCCTGGATTTTTCTGGCATTCACAGCCACTGGTGAGGGCAGTTCCTATGGGGGGATCTACTTGAGCTAACGACTCATCTCCATGTCTTGCTTGCTCTTTACTTCAGGGAAATTATTTTAGCCACATCATGAAGGCATTCACTGAGGTTAAAAATTTCTGCAGGGCCAGGGGAAGAAATGTGCTCCCACACACCTGATCCCCTGAACCCACCAGAGATTTGCTTCTCAGCAGTGAGTGCAACATCAAACAAAAAATAAAGGACTTGTTGAGAAACGACATTGCTGGAGTTCTTTTCTCCCCAGTCACTGGTGCATGCACACGCCCAGCTGCTGTGGCTGGGAGTGCCTCCAGACAGAGCTGGGTGATGCAAAGCATTTTCGAAATGTTTGCACAATGAAAAATTGCTATCATAGGCTCAGGAGCAACTGTTTTCAGAAAGTAAATATTGTGCATTTCTAGGGTAGATAACAGCTAAGGGCAGCAGGCATTGTGGCAGGAGCCTGAAGGAAAAGCATGGCAGCAGGCCTGAAGAGAGGCTCTTGTCTCCTAAACCAGGATGAGACTTGGGCTGTGCAGTTCAAGGAATGCTTTCCCTTTCCCCCATTACCACTGGCTGAAATGCATCATGCTTCATTTTTCAAAGATGTAAAATTAAATTAGAAAAGAGGACAGCAGCAAGAGGTTCAGCGAATTGGAGAAAGAGTAATAATTTTGTATCTGAGTCATCCTCAAACCATTCCATCAGATCAAAAATAGCCTCACTCCTCTTCAGAGATAAGCACCAGCAGCAGCATCGCAGCAGTTTCACAGGATTTGCAGTTTAGCAGCTCTGGTCAGAACTTCTGCATTTCTCCATGTGGCAAGAACAGTTCTTTAACTGCAATGTTATTAATTCAGATACAATAACTCTCCTGCCTGTGACACTTTTTGACTATGTTTCACTATTGCTTTTCTCAGTATGACATTTACAGAAAAGGTTGGCATTTCCCTGCCATGCTGTATCTGCAAAAGTTTTCAGAGCATTTCAGGAGGTCATTTCTTGATAGAAAGAATAGGAACAGCAAGCTTAGTATTAAAGTGTCCTACTGGTATTTCTGTGGGCTCTGTTTGATGCTCAGGATATTTTTTGAATAGCTGTTTAGTCAGAGTCACATCTTTTGAGGAGTCTGAGGATTGATTACTGCAAAAGAACAATATGGTTTAAAGGTATCCCAATAGTGCAATGGTGTTCCCAAAATGATGTAATGGTTGGCAAAGAACTTTTGGCCCAATGGTAACAAACTGTATATGGCTTCTTTCCACCAGCTGAATGGCAGGAAACTATCTGAGGTTTCTTGTCCTCTTGGCAAGGCCCCAGATAATCTGCAGGAGTCTCTAAGAGTTCTTTTTGCTTGCCTCTGTTGAAAGGTGGGTGAGATAGGAGGTTGCTTCACCTAGGGGAAGAATTACAGGTGGGAAGCAACAGCTGATCTTGTGTCTACAGTTTTAGGATGGAGGGTGAACATGTGGCTTACCTGTGTCTTGCTGAGATGATGCAGCTTGTGTGATTCAGGAGTAATTCCATGCAGTCTGTCCAATGCTGCTGGGGTTGTAAGCTCCACTGGGCAGATGTGATTTTATTTGTGATTTCAGCTCTTAGACAGTGTGTCACTGCAAACAGTACCACAATGAAATGCTGATAAAGAAAACTGGGCAAACGTGTGCTCTGTTTCTGAACACCATTTTTCAGCTCCAGCTCAGGTGGGGTTTTGCATGTGCAGCAAAATCTGTGACAGCTTAATAGAGATGGCAAGTATATGATAGTATTACTGATACTATAACTAATACCAGTTGTGTTTCAATAGTACCTAACTGCCAACATATCTCCTAGGTCCAATCTAGGATGACTGATTGGTTTAGAAAAACATGTAGTTTTGGTGCCTTTACAGTCAAGGCAATTACAAGTTCAGCTCCTTTTAGTCTGCAGCATCAGTTCAGGCCTTTTCAAAGCATTATATTCACATTATGTATTTGACAGAAAAGCTTTGCAATGGGAACTCTCATTCTGATTTTAGCTCTGCCAGGCAGTACTACCAAAACAGGATTGTGACCCTGTGAGACACACATGAGTCAGCACTGGGTTGAAGTTCTTCTGACTGCAGAATCAAAGTGCAAAGACTCATTTGGCTCGTGGGATACAGAAGCCTAATTCAATATCTCACACCTCTTTCTATAACCTGAAGACACACAATGTGAGTTCCCAGGGGATGTTTGCATGAGGCTTGAGCAGGAGGGAAAATCCCAACATCCTAGCCTGTTATTTTGCTCCACTGTACATTTGTTAGCTTTTAGGAAAAATATTTCATAAGTGATCACATATTTGTTTGTTCAAAACAGTATTGCAACGTGAACTACATGCCAGCAAAAATACAGAATAATCTTTCCTGTTTACAGAACCAAAGCTGCACAGTCTAGACCTCAATTTATTTATGGTATTTATTTAAAGCTTCAGTTTTGACCTAGATCCAGTTCTCATTTCTGAAAGCAGCATAAAGTTCTGACTTGCAGCAATTTTCTTCTTAAGGCCATTAATGTATATGTATGTAACATCAAGAATTCCAGCCTCTCATTACATGAACTACATAGGATTCTCAACAAGAGTCAATTGTTTCTATGCAAAGGTATACACAGGATATTGCAGGCAGGGGAAAAAAACATGTGGTCCACACACACCTGTTATTAACTGCTTTAACTTGACCTACCTGGCTTCCTAAGCAGCACTGTCAGGGGAATTAATTGCATCAGAGTCAGTGGAGAGAAAAATCAAGGAAGAATCCTACTCACCCCAAATTAAGCTTCAATACTGCAAAGCTGTCATTATGTATATCAAAGGCTGTTGAAAGTCATGTTGCTGGGAATAACTAGGGGGCTTGTTAATGCAGTCATGATCATCTTTCTGACAGAAGCTCACTTTCAGGAAATGTGATATGAAATTTTCCTTAGGTTCTCATCTCCTTCTCATACTGTGTTTCTTTCACTCTTGGGGTGCTTCGTCTGTAATTTCTCAGGAACTCATTTTTCAGCATCTACAAAACTCTATAATGAATGGTGAGCAAGTCTGAAAGGATTCTTAAGTGAATGCAAGTTACATCTTCTTTTCCTAGTTTTGGTAATGGGAGTTTTCTCAACTGATTTGAGCCCTTGTGTAAAGAGGGTCGTATTGTGCTTCTAAAGATAGCACAGCACAAGGCAGATCCCTGATTTCTGCTTCTCGTGGTTCTATTTGAAAGGCACTGTTTTCTTCCCAGCATGTTCTTTTTAAGTGGGTGTATTTCTTCCTTTGCAGTAATCCCTGCAGTATCTGATCAGTCTCTCTGGGGTTGACCCTTCATTCTGTGAATGGCCGGAACTGCCACTGAAGTCTGCGGCAGTTAAACAAAGGGCACAATCGCTGAGAGATCCTGCCAGCAGCTTAAAGGCTTACAGAATTTGTAGCACTGATGTAGACATTGTTTCATTGGGATTTTATATGCGTTCTTACACATGCATGTCTATCACGTGTGAATCTGTCTGTGGAATTCTGTTCCATCCTTCCTCAGTAATTTTTTTTTTTTTTTAAGATCAGTCTGATCAGCCTGAGTTCTTCTGCCAAATATAGTAACATGAGGCAAAAAGCAAAAGCATATCAATAATAATGCAGTAGGCAGAGAACACAGGAATGCCTGTTCTATTTCAAATCCATTTGACTGTCTCATCTATGCTGAAATTGCTGCACAGAAAACAATCAGACCCAGTTTAAGAGTCTCTTTCTGTAAATAAACATGACTATATATGATAGCTGTTCTCAGGCCAGATGATGAATTGGACTCAAAATTACATACACAAAATGCATGACCAAGTGCATATTTTAATTTGTGATTATCACAAGTGGCTATGTTAATTGCTTGTTGTGCAGTGGCAGTAAAATAAAACATAACTGGTTTAGTGTTTGTTGTCAATGCATTTTCAGTGTACAACAGCTAATTCATTGGTCCTTATTCTTTCTCTGCGTAAGTGACCTATATATATCTATAAACCACTAAATGCAAGATTCCTTTAATATGGGATCAGCAAATCCATAAGTTGTAGTGAACTTTTGTTCCAAAGGGTGACCTTCATATCTGTGTCTTATTTAGATTTTAGCCTCTAACAGTAGGCTGAGCATTGTGTTTTCATTGTACAGCACTCAACATACTTTCTCTGATATTCTGTAACGTCATGCAACTCTATACAATAGCACAAAACTCTGCCTAAAGGAAGCAAATATCCAGAGCCATCTGGAGAGGTGCTGAATTTCTTGGTGGTGGACAAACTGTATTTCAGACAAGGACAGGAATGACAGAGCAGAAAAGCAGCTCGAGCACATATGGGAAGCAACATCCATTGGTGAGCTCTTCGGACACTAAACCAGTCTATGGCACAGCTCCTGTGTGTTTCTCTCTCCGAGTTTAACCACAGGGAGAACTGTGTACATTAACTGAGCCACCTGCACAAGTGCCACAGCACCAGAGTCCACAGAGGAGGTCAGCCCAGGCTCAAACTTTAACTGGTGCTGTTGAGGTCTCTTGTGGGAGTCACTGGCAGGTGATGGTGGGGCACAGACCGGTTCTCCTGCCTTTGAATGATCAGCTTGATGTTCTAGAGACCTTCTCTCTTGTTGTGGTTTAGCCCCAGCTCACAACTAAGCACCACGTAGCCGCTCACTCCCCTCGGAGGGATGGGGAGAGATTGGAAGGGTAAAAGCAAGAAAACTCTTGGGTTGAGATAAAGACAGTTTGATGGGTAATGGAGCATTCTTCTTCCCCCAGCTGCAAACACAGAGGATGAAGCCCCGTAGTGTGGAATATCCCTCGGGTCAGTTGGGGTCAGCTGCCCCAACTCTGTCCCCTCCCGGCTCCCTGTGCACTCCCAGCTTCCTCCCTGTGGGGTGGGGTGAGGAGCAGAAAAGACCTTGGCTCTGTGTGAGCTCTCCTTAGCAATAGCAAAAACATCTCAGTGTTACCAACACTGTTTCCAGCAGAAATACAAAACACAGCCCCATACCAGCTACTGTGAAGGAAGTTAACTCCATCCCAGCCAAACCAGCACACTTCTCCACTTCTCTCCTCTTAGCACCTCCTCTACAAGATGAGGCTTGCAGAGGATTAGACCAGGACTCCTCAGTGTGGATATTTCCTCTGCACTGGATCTGCCCAGGGGCAGGGAATGCTAACAGATCGTTGTCAGGCTTGTGTTTGCCAGCTGGAGCGAAGCACACTGCAGCAGGGATTGTGTACCAGCCCTTTGCCAGTGGTGGGACCAGCCAGTGAAGGGGAAAGCTCTTGGAACTGTCCTGATCTCCAGCGACTGGAATCAAATGTAGCCAGAGGAGAAATCAGACATGATACACTGATGTTACCACTTGCGCACAGAGAGCAGTGGAAGATTTTCTTGAAAGACAGGAGTACTTAGTATGTGTGGGAATGTAATGTGAGTTGTGTTAGTTTGCTTGATAAAAATAACATTTTCTATTACCTATGTTCAGTGATTCAGCATTTTGGGACATGTCTTTGACAAAACTAAATATGTCTAGAGGTTTGTGTGGGATGAAGATTTTATTTGGTTCAAGTTAAGAAGTGGTCCATACTGCGGTGGATGGTTAGGCTGTCAAATTTAACCAATGAAAGGATAAAAGTGATAATCTTGTTTTTACCAGCTCAGCAGTAAACAGAGCAGGTGCAAACCATGTTTAATCCATGACCCCTGGGAAATGGTAATGCTCATTTCTGTTGTCTTCCTGTGCCAGGTGCCAGGCTCCCTGAATTCCTAATTGAGAGCACTGGCTACAAAGACTGATAAGGCACAACCGAGCACCTGGGTCGCATCAAAATGAGAAAAGCTCTTTAGCTGCTGCTTATTGTAATGTCCTACTGTAGGGAACACCTGTGGTGTGACTTCATAAATAGATAACCTGAGCTGTGCTCACACAAGGGTAATTCAGAAGTTGTCAGCTTGTTAGGCAGTTTTCCAGCCATGTGCTGGTGGCACATGTTCATAACGCAAGAGGAAATAATTCTTCATGTGTATATAGAGCATTCTGACATGAAGTTGTGGGGGGGTTTTGTTATCTTTAAAATTCCTAGTCTGCTTCTGCGTTAAAAGGAAGTTTTCAGAAGATGCGATTCGGGCATTTTCTAGTGTCTCGGAGTGGGTGTGTCACCTGCCATGCTCTAAAAACCTGTGGATGGGCAGAATTACTTAGCACTGGTAGCACGCACCTGCAGAGGAATGAAAATTTTGGCGAAGGTGCTGGTAACTGTTTTCTCATCTAGTTTAATTTCTTCTGAGGTTTTCTCTCAGTGGTGGTCACTGTACCCCATGGAGTTCACAGCACTGAAACAGCACATCCTTCTGGTGTTGGGTACAGATCTGAGGAAGACATCCCCCTGCTGAACATCCTGCAGCCCTTGGGTTTTGACTAGCTTTGGATCTTTAGACTGAATTTCCTTCATGTTCAAATAATTTACATTTGAAAATATGAAGAAGAAAGTGCATTTCTTCAGCCACCACCTCTTCCTGATTACTTGGTGTCTATAGAGGTTGATTCAGGAGATTCATGTATAGCAAATTTATCATCAAACCCCTTTCTACTCTTCAGAAGTCATTTAGATTCTGTGTTGTTTGATACACCATAAACATCCCACTAAGGTATATTTGTTGATTTTGACCTTGCTTTGATGTCAAAAAAACCTACCACTTCCCCATAAAGATAAATGTGTTTTTTATTTGGACCAATTTTACCTTTCTGGGATTGGAGACCAAAACTGTAACTACTGACATTTAGTGAATGAAATTAGACCTTTTCAGTTTAGTCACAGCTTAGAAATGCAGCAAAGAGGGGAGCATTTTGAAAAATGTCTTTTGTGCTCAGGTAGCTCCTGCTCATATAAGATGGGCTCGTTCCCTGGATTTTCCTAGAGTTCACAGGCAAAAATAAGAGATATATTTCCTTATGTCCTGGCACACATGAGTAATATCGATCACAAAAGCAGCTCTACTCCTTTGTAGGATACGGCCAAAACAATGCAGTGCAGAATTAAGGACATACAATGCTCCTGTGAGGTTGTACCAAGGTGGGGAAAAGAATATCCTGCACGGTGAGTTGAGCTCAGTAAATTGTTAGTACTGGAGATGGAAAGATAGTTGCAGTAATTCTGATCCTTGCTTAAATTTTCACTATCTTTTTATCTGCCTGTATTTTATAATCCTACAAGCAAAGCAACTTCACCTGTGAGACTCCACAATTTAAATAATTTTGTAGACCTGCTTCTGTTGGATTGTTTTTATTAAAAAGATAAAGGGATTGTGGAAGATTGGAGGTCTTTGATTCCTGGATGATCTTTGGACTCTCAGACTGCAAGGATAAGGAAAATAAGCTGCATGTTTCAGGTCTGGTTTTGTAAGTAACCTGTTAATAAGTAAGCTTTTAGAATAAGGTACTGTCCTTAAGATTGCCAAGGGTTTTTAAAATGCATCTGCAATATGTTTTTAGGCAGTTGTTCCTTGTCTGTGACATAAGCTTTGCTCGTTGGTTCTCATTGCTTTCTCTGTAACAGATTTTCACTGAGGTATTTTATACCTCTTTCCCTTCTGACGACCAAATAGTACAGAAAGTTATATCCACTTACTACCTTTGATAAATAGTTCTTGTTCTGAATATGGTCTTTTGAAGCTATAATTATTAAAAATAGAGGAAAATATAAAAAAATTTGTTTTCCCGCTTCCACATGCTGGATATATTGGTTTGTGCTCCTCGCCCAGTTGGCAAAATTCTTCCTGATCCTGCTTAATTTGTCTTGACTCACCTTAATTCTTTTCTGTGTAATTGGTCATGTGAAAATGTCAGCGCTCTGGAAGGCAACATTCATTAATAAAAGAAAAATACTTAAGATTAGAAAGCATAACATTTCAGTAGAAGGTAGATCCTTCCTTCCCTTGCAGCGCTGCAATGAACTGCGCCTTCATCTAAATCTTGAATCCTTGTGTTTTTCTTCCAAGTGACCAAAAGCATCAAGACACCAGTTGTCTGTCAGCAGCAGAGTTACTCTGCTCATTTATCCTTTTCTGGATCTGCCCTCTAGATCCAAGTGCTTCTTTTTAAAAATTCCTTTTGCAAATTATTTCCAAATTGGGATGAGCTTCCCCCACACACAGAGTGGTCCTTAGGCTGAAGTCTTTGCTTATGCTCTCACTAAAACTAAGTGTGGAAGCCAATGAGAGACTGTTGAAGGGGAATGTAAGTGGTCAAAGATAATTTCTGGTTTAATTTTAGAGCAATTACATAGGATTTGGTTATCAAAGACATTTAAAATGAAAGGTGACTGTCTGCATTTGTTCAAATCATTGTCCTTTAATCTTCCCTGAGCTTGCTCAATGTTAATGAGAACCAGAACTTGTATGAGACTTTTTTTTAATTATTTTTTATAAAGTTAGGTATAAAGTGGTATGGAAATTGAAAATATTACCTTAATAGGCAGGTTGATCAAGAATTCCCTGTTTGATAGAACTCCAAAAAATTTTTCTCTTTCAACAGGCAACACATTCAAGTGATGACATACAATACTTAACCAAAATTTAGTATTAGAGAGACATGCAAATCATATTTTATCTTCTGCTCAAAAGTTTGCCTTCCTTTATTGAAAGGATTTGTGATCAAGAGGTCCAGAAACAGATAACACTTTTTTGCAAAGCTTGTGTGAGCAGAGTTTACATCAGCAAGACACTTAAACGTGGCTAATTACAGGAGCATCCTGCAGCCTGGAGATGGTTTGTTCCCAGAGGCACTGACTGGTTCTGTAACTCGTAGGTATTTTTACTAAACCCTTGCCCTCGGACTGGAATGGTGCTGAATTATTCCTCAGCAGGAGTGCTGTTCTTGCCACCTCACACCTACAGTGCAAAAACACCCCGAGCCCTGAGCAGTGACACTTGATTTTTCCAGTCTCAGATGGGACAAGTTTTTGAGAGTTGCTGAGCAGCTTCCACAGCTCTCGGCTTAATGGAAGTACTGCATGAGGAGAAGCTGAGCTGCAACCTCCTTGTTTGATCTGTTGTGTCTTACTTGCTCTGTTTGTGAGAATATTCTTCCTGCTTTGCTTTTTTCTTTTTTACCTTGACACACATACAGTGTATATTTAGATCGGGACTGCATTAGACATTCATTTGGTTGAATGGTTTCTCACTATATTCAGTACTGCTTTGCTGCATCTGGAGCAAAATTTAATAGTCCACATGGTTTAGCATTTGCTAAAAATAAAGAGGAGAGGGTGGAAGGAATTTCTAATGTAGCTATGAAGGTTTTACAACAGCTTCTTTACACAAAAATCATAACTTTGCATTTCCTTTTGTGTCAATGGAAATTAATCAAATCTCCTTTACCTTTGGAGAGAAGAGACACACATCATTTCTCTCTTAAAATTTTGGGAAAGGTTCTAAAGGAAGCTTTAAGATACAGATGTATCTTTTATTTCAGCATTAGACAGTTGTCAGTGGCATAAAAACCAGTTTCAAAATTGGCATGAATTGGCATTTTGGCTGGCAACACCATCAGAATAATAAGTGAGGAAAGAAATTTGCCCACTCATTACTGTATTTTTTTGTAAAACAGGATAGAATCCTGTTGAGAAGAAATTTGTACCGATGTTGGCATTTCTTATACCTCTTTGAGGGAGTAATTAAATGCTCTTTCAAAAAAATTCATTCCTTTGATTAACTCCATTGATTCCATAGAATGGTTCAGTGGACTAAAGTGAAATGAATTTGATTTAATAAAGTAAATAGAGTAAATTTAAATGAATTGAATAAGATACATTTACAATTATGATCCATCTTAATTTTAAAACTGATTCCGGTTCTACCTGTTTGAAGCCAAAGTAAGTAGCACCCTTCCCAGTCAGGCCCATCAAAATCCAGTAGGTATTCCTGAGTCAACAGAAATGAAAGTTGTACTAACTTTTGCGGGATGTCAGTGGCAGGTGCAAATCCAGATATTAAATGTTTCCCAAGAAGAACCTAATTCCTTAATGGTTTACAAGGAATGGATTCGAAAAGAGCTGTTTGGTGTTTATTTAACACATATTAAAATTAATGCAAACTGAATTTTCTACTGGCAATTCAAAATATGCACTGATGTACTTGCCAGAGGTTTGTTTTGCAAGCTTCAGCATTTGTGGGAAGAAATCAGAGAGTTCTGTCTTAAACCTGTTTTAGAATGACAGATAGATACCAAGATGAAAACAATTGACATAAATGGGTATATTTCCTTCACTGATTTTTTTAAATGCAGTTGTCTTCAGCCAGATTTCCTTGGGAGCTACGTGAAATCATTTTGGATGCTGGGGTATTGGAATGGAGAAAGAAGCTTCCAGTCATATAAAAACACCATTAGGTCATTGGTGACTGAAAGTGGAGGTTAAAACCAGTGATATTTTATTTTGCCTCTGTCAGGTGGAGAAAAAAATCAGTTTGTTAAATAGAAAAATACAGCACTGACAGGGAAAGAAAGGTTATATTTGAAAGGATGAGACATGATTCTTTTGAGGGGAGCATAGTGAGTGTGTCAGCATTCCCACATAGAGAAGCCAATCTTTATGCTTAAAACAGTGATGTGGAATAAAGACCTTGGTCCTGTGCTCAGCTCGGTGACAATGTTTTACAGAAAGTGAATTGTGAATCTTTTGGGCCTTTATTCACAGTTAACACTGAAGACCTTTAACACCCCTCTGGCAACTTGCTCAGCCTGCCAGACAATATTCCTTCCACACCAATAATGTTATCAAAAATATTGAAGAAAACCAACTGAAAATAAAATTATCAACATCCTTTAGTTGATCCAACTATCGGTCTCTAAAAAAAGGTTTTAACACCTCCCACACGGAACAGGAGCTCCAGTAATTTGGCAACGATAACAGTGCATAATTAGGAAACACGAGGCTGTGATATGTGGTAACACATCCCATTTTGTGTACAGGAAGAGTTTTGTTTAAGTAAATATATTTTCTTCTTAAGTACCTTTTGGATAACTCACTATCGGGTTGCTCATCCCATTAAGCTCGTGGAGTTACCACAGATGTTTAACTGCAGAAACTGTAAATGGGTGAATCTAACATTCCTGAGGATGGAGATAGAGGATGAGGCTTTGCATCTCTGGGTGGTTTTTTTTTATGTTTGTGGTGTATTTGAAGACAGGGAGTAACTGTGACTAACACGTAGAACAAAGGATTGGAAGGTTTGGTTATTTAGCTCCTGCCAGTGACTAATTCCCAACAAACCTTAAGTGTCCCATCATTATAAAAGAGTGCTCTAACAAGTCCTTGTAATGATATGCTGCCATAACATCCCAGATGATGTTACAACACGATGTTTTATCAGCAAATTACATCAAAGGCCTAACATGCAATTACGACAGGGTGGGTTGGGAAATCCAGCAGCCTGCTGTGTTTAAATGCAGTGCACTGTTTTCAGTATGGAAATGAGAACACTCTTGCATTGCAAACCTGCTGGAAAGCTACAGAGGAAGGTTTAAACTTCATGTCTGTAGCTGCTGTGAATCCCAAAACTATTGACGTGTGGAATTTGCCTGAGGGCAGAGGCAGAGCCCAGAAGCGCCTCAGACCCATGGCTGGAACACGAGATGTGCCCATGTGGTCACACCACAGAGGTACGGAGTGGTTTGAACATCCACCAGCCCAAAATGGGGCTGTAATGTCAGCGGGAAGGAGCCGCACTCACATCCAGAGGCCCCAGCCCTGACGTCCACGCTCAGTGGAAGGAGATGGGATAGAGTGAAGAATAATCCCACTGGATATTCCCAGTACCTACAGAGAGACCTGGCTGCACGTGGGTGACCAGAGTCAGTTTTACAACAACATAGAGCTATTTAAATTGAGTTAGTGTCTGTTTATATATGAAAAAAACCACATGTGGTACATATTGTGTATTAGATATCGCTGATTTTAAAGGGAAAAGATCACATTTTGCTTCCCATCCATTAAATCTCCTGACAGCCAGACTCTGGGACTATTTATTGGTTTGTATTACTTTTAGAAAGTAATTCATGATAAGCAGCATAATGCATTAGTAATAATTTATTAAAACAACAAAAGAGGAGATTCCATTCCATATTGTTATTCAAGTAAAATATTTCCTTTGGAAGGAAAACTAATTAGAACACTAAAAAAAATGGGTCATTTGGTAACACAATTAGTGTCTTCAAGGCAGAGAGAGGATACCTGGAGGTAGACGCAGACTTGGTAAGAAGCAAGTATCTTGATTTTAGGTAATATCCCTGTGGTAGAAGAAAAATTACCCTAGAAAAAATACTTAGGGACAGAGGGGATTTGGGTTTATGTTTTGTCTTCCTGGACATCATGTTCCAAATACTACTTCGAGCACAAAAATTTCCTTTCATGAGTTCCCAGGGGCCCACTCATTGTACGTTTCTCTGGACAATCTGTGCTCCCAAAGTCATTATATAATCTTGACATAATTAGCCTTTTGGCTAAATTATTTGGAAAAGGGAAATCTAGTTTGTTAGACGCGGTATTTCCCTATTTCCTCAACGCGTCGAGCCCCTGATTCCTCGGGATTAACGCTCCCACTTGTGCTACTTAGAGCTGACACCTCATTTTCATGTACTCAAAGTTCAGCAGAATCACAAACCTAAACCAGAACAATCTTTATTTCTGAATCCGGCTGGTATCAATAATTGAACAAGGTCACCTCCGGCCTGGGAAGCGCTGGGGCTGCAGGGGGAGGGCGGTGTGCCCGTCTGTGCCCACCTCGGGACTCGCCACCCTCCTGCAGGGGAGCAGGAACAGCCCGGGAATGGCGGAAGGGGGGGGATTCCCTGGGGGATTCATTCCCGAGGGATCCCGGCGGGGCTGTGTCC
>VZRE01000778.1:37495-50707 GCA_013396775.1 Cephalopterus ornatus
TGGGACCCCCCTGCTCACACTCTCCCGGCTCACTCTGGGGGGTACCCCTAGATCCCTGTTTGAAGGGACACAGGAACTGGGGTCTGGCCCCCCAGCCCATGGGGGTTGAACAGTTTATTGAGCCCTGGCCAACCTGGATCCCTTCCATCAGCCAGAGCAGAGAACCGAATAAACCCGGAGGAGGCAAAAATGTGTGCCCGGAGTCGTCAGTGGGACCCAAATCCTCATAGATGGGGGGACGTAGGAGAGGGGCCGCAGGGGTTCACTGGGGGTGATGCCAGGGGGGTTTTCCCGGTGTTCCCAAAATCATGGCTGCTGTCCCAAATCATCCCTGGTGTCCCAAACCACCACCTGCATTCCCAGATCCCTGAGCCCAGCACGAGGACACATTCCCAACCCACTCGCCCCTGGATTTAGGGATGGGGAGGTGGGAGAGAAGGAGGAGGAAGAAAAGGAGGAGGAGGAGGAAGAAAAGGGGGAGGAGGAGGAGGGAGGATGCAGTCAGCACTTGGAAACCCTTGGAAAAGAATTTTAGGGAAAACCCAGGAATCTGGGGACAGCCAGGCCAATTCCACACAGCTCCAGGAGCTGCAGGCAGGGACAAAAGACCCAGAAGAGGGAACTAACCCACACTGGGTGGGATGGCTGGATGAGCCCCCCCAAGCCCAGGCTGGGGGGATTCAAGGCACTTGGAGTGGGGCCGGGGGGGCCCGGCCAGACCCTGGGAGGCAACGATGGGGGAGGGGGGGTTCCCACGCCCCTGGGGTCACCTCCCCTGGGGTCCCCTCTGGGTGCCCCCTGTAACCTCCTGGGGGTCCTGCTGCTGCTCCGATGGGTTTCAGGGTTTTTTTGGGGTTTGAATTCTCATTCCAATTTCACGTCAATGTTTCCATTTAATTTGATTTCACTTCTCAAGTTCAAATTCCATTTCAATTTCCAATTTTCATTTTAATGTTTAATTCCAATTTTAATTTCAATTCAAATTCCAATTTTAATTCCAATTCCAACTTTAGTTCCAATTTTAATTCCAATTTCATCTTTCATTCCAATTCCAACTTTTATTCCACCTCCAATCCCAATCCCGCTGTGAATTCCCCACTCCCCCGCAGCCCCGGGCGGCCCCGTCGCTGCCCCCGTGCTGGGGGAGCCATTTCCACACGTGGTAAAACCAAAACATACAAAAATAACCCAAAAGTCGTTAAAATCCCAGGAAAACCCACAACAAGACGAGCCCCAAGTGCCGGGGGGGTGTGGCTTTCCTGAGCCCCATCCCTGGGAGCCGGGATGGGGTTTCCCGAGGTGGGAGCGGCCTGGGCGCCGGACGGAGCCCTGAGCAGGTGCCGGCGGAGGCCTAGAACTCGTCGTGCCGCACCAGCGCCTCCCCGAAGTCCGTGGCCTGGCTGCCCACGAACAGGTCCGACTTGTCCACAATCTCCTCCCGCGTCAGCTTCCCGTCCTGCAGGGAATGCCACATCCCGCTATTCCCTCTGCTCCTCCCACCCCGCTCCTGATATCCCACCGGAGCGCCTGCCCACCTTGTCCTGGTCGGACTCGTAGACGAGGTGCCGGGCCTCGGCCTCGGCGTGGTCATAGTCCGAGGGCAGGATCCAATCCTTGGTCTCCTCCTTGTCCATCTTCCCATCCCGGTTCTTGTCCCGGAATTCCACAAACTGTTCCCGCTCCGTCTTCACCCACTCAGGCTCATCAGCGTCGCCATCCTGGCTGTACATGTCCCCTGCAGGGAGAAAGGGATCGGGATCCTCCTGACCACCATTGCCCTGTCCCCATCCCGAAGACTGACCCGAAGCCTTGAGCTACCTAAGTCCATGCCCAAAATCCCAAAGCAGGGATTGGGATTGGTCAGGATTTCACCCCAAAATCCTCAACAGTGGCACAAGGTAGAGGGCAGAAGTTGAAAAGTTGGAAGAGAGAATATTCCCAGAGGGGGGGATGGGAAGGATGTGCCAGCAGCAACTGACACTGCATGGGGAAATGAAAGGGACACGGAGGGGACATGGAGCACCGTGGCTCCGGTGTCTCACCGATGTACTCCTCCAGGTCGATGAAGCCGTCACCATTCTTGTCAATGTCCTCCATGGTTTCCTGCATGGAGACACCAGTGTGAGCCGGGCCTGGAGTGATTCCCACCTCCCAGTGCTCCCCCTACCAGAGCTTCCTGGGAACACCCCATTCCCAACATCTCTGTGCCAACCCTACCTGCACGACGATGTCCTTCATGTAGTCGTACTCCTCGGGGTGCAGGAAGGCCGTGAACTCCTCCTTGGTGGCCGCCAGGTCCCCGTCCTTGTCGGCCATCTTGAAGCGCCGCTCATCCCGCACCATCATCTGTTTGTAGTTGAAGCCATCGTCGGGGTCCGGATCATCTGGGAAGGAGCAGAGTGCCCAGACCAGCTCAGGCAGGGGACAGACCATGGTCACCACCAGCCCAAGCCAACCACAACCCAACCCCCACCCAACCCAAGCAAACCCGACTCAACCACAACCTCAACATCCTCACCCTCAACTCAAACTCAACCGCAGCTCAACCTCCTCAGCAGGCCCTTCTCACCCTCAACTTCCTCAGCACAACCTCAACCTCCTCCACCAAACCTCAACCCCCCACCTCAGCTCAACCTCCCAATGCTTTGCCACTGCAGCCTCAACTGCAGCTCCCGGCAGCCGCTGCGTCTCTCCTGTGCCCATTCCCAGGAGGAGGAGGAGCTGCAGCAACTCCGGGCTCACGGCATTCCCAGGGAGAGGCCTCAGTAGACAGGGCTCAGGGGGTTTGGCCGGCACAGTAGGAGGCTCAGCCGGAGCTATTTTGGGAGGGGAATGTGTAAGGGGATCTCACTCACTGCCGGGGTGGCGGCAGAGCCAGGAGGCATCGGCTGGGTGGGATCACGGAGCCACTCGGCACAGCCCTGTCGGCAGTGGGAGAGGAGCTCCGGGACAAAGGGCCACCAGCCTTTGGAGAACATGGATCCAGGAGGATGTGGCTGTGGCCACGTTGGTTAAGTTAAACCAGAGCCAGGCCTGGTCTAAAAAACAGGCTCCAAAAGGCTCTGTCCCTTTGTCGCTGCTCTGCTACCTGGGACAAAAGGCAGGGATTATGGAGCTCTGGATCAAGGGACTCTGGATTAAGGAGCTCTGGAGCAGCCCATAGCCATTAAATATCTAGAGATTTTGGTTTTAAGGCATCTCTAGGCTAGAATGAACCCAAAATTCCATTTTATTCCCAAGGTTTCACCTTGGGAAGCAGCACAGCCTCAAGCAAGGAAACCCTCGGGATTGGGCCCATTCCTTATTTGCTGTTGGGCCAATTGATGAGTTCGATGGAGGGCAGGGGGCAGGTGGGTTAAAAATGGTCAACCCCTCCCCTAAGACCTCCAAAGCCACTTCGTGTCTCAGTCCCTGGGCAGGGGGAGGTTTGGGGAAGTTGATGGAGAAGCTACTCCTGGAATGAGTGTTCCTGATTTCAGATCCCACCCTAGGACTCATGAGTTAACAAAAATAGGAGGGTGATGATGATGATGATTCTGATTCCCACCCCAGGACTGACGAGTTAACAAAAATGGGATGATGATGATATGATGATTATCGTTCTATTTTGATTTTGAAGGGAGTTTCAAAGAGATTTTCACTCTCGGATGAAGCTCTTGGACATTTATCACTTGGTATTCCCAGCTTCCTGGGATTCCCCCAGCAGAGCCCCACACTGCTCTGTGACATCTCTGGGGGCCACCTGGTAACTCATCCCCATGTTTAATTAATCAATTAATAAAACCACCCTCAGCACCTGGTTTTGCTGACAAAACACTGCGTTCCTGACCCTCTGGAGCAGCTGAGGGCGGTGCCCGGCCCCACACAGCCCTCGGCTGCACGCCAATGCTCCAGAGGCACTTCCAGAGGCATTCCAGCCCTGCTCCAGCCAGGGAGGGGAGTGAGGGGAAGGGAGGGAATCTTCCAGCAGCAAGGAGCTGGGGAAAAGTGATTCCTGCTGAGAGGAGCTGGAGCCAGGGCCTGAGGCGGGATCCTCCCGGCACTCCGTAAGGACACAAGTATGTGGGAGCAGCACGAGCCGAGGCTCCATTGGGGCCTGCCAAGGACACTCAGCTTCCAGCACTGCTCTGGGTTCAGGATCGGCTGTGCTGGGGCCGGGCACTGCCCACTCGCTGCTCTGGTTGTGGGAAGGGGCTTCTCCTTAAGCTCATTAAGAGGGTTTCACTAATTTGGGGTTTTCTCAGTAAGGTTTTTCCTTATTAAGTTTTCCCTCATTAAGGTTTTCCTCATTAAGGTTTATATTTTTCCCTGTCCCACACCTGCAGGTCTTAAATCCCACCCCAGACCCCTCAAACCCCTCACAAAAAAAGGGTGTTCAACCCTTCCCAGGATCTCTCCTCCCCCTTCCAGGCTGGATTTACATGGGCAGATAAGCCCAGATCCCAGAAATCCATGGCAAAGAGAGGTTTGGGAAGCGCTGCCCCAGCCTGGGAAGGTGTGGGAGGGCTTTCCCCGGCCACCAGCACGGCAAACCCAAATCCTCCCCGAGCCTGAGGGACATGGATGAGCCCGAGGGAGATGGATGAGCCTCCCGTGCGGCAGCTCCCCCTCCGTCCATCCCACAGAGTAGTTTGACTATTTTTGGCAATATTTGGGAAATTCGAGCGGGTTTCACGCTCTGGAGCTGCGGCTCCTCCACCCGGCCTGTCTGCGGTGCCAGAGGCAGGAGCTGGCACGGGGACTGGGGGTTTAAGGTTTTAACCCCAAAACAGCTGCTCCTTCCCGTGCTCCCGGGGGTGTCCGAGGCTGTGGCTCGTGCCCCAAAATCCTCGAGTTCCAGGGTCTAACACTGCTCCCAGGACAAGGGAGAGGGATTAATGGCTCTGCTGATGGTTTTTGTGGATTAGGGATGGGATGGACACACCAAAGTGGTTTCACAGCCACAGGTCAGTCGGTTCTGCCTGCAGGTTCCAAATGCCCCATGAGCCAGGAATTCCAAAGGACTGAAAATCCCAATTTCTGCACGCTGTTAATCCCTAAATCAGTGGGATTCAGCCCAGAGCTGTGTTTGTCCCCAAAGGCATCAATAACACAAAGCTGGGGCTGTGTGGGGGCACAAACATCCCCTTATGGAGGGGTTCCACATATTTTGGGTTCTTTTCCTTGGACTTCCCTTCAGTAATGCCACCAGAAGGTCAATTTGGGGAGTTCTGGGGGGTTTTAAGTGAGACTTTGGGGACATCTGCCCAGGCTGGCACATCCCTGGGCTCATTCCAGGGGACAAATCCAGCTTGGGCCAAGTCAAATTCCCACCACTGCTGCTCCACACTCCCAACCATGGACTTCTTCTCGGCCTCCTTAATCCAGGCCCCAAGCTCCCCCTCCATCGCAACCCCATTCCCGATCCATGCCCATCCCACTGACCATTGCACCACAAACCCATTTCTGATCCATGCCCATCCCACTGACCCTGATGAACAGCTCGTCTCAACTACTCGCTCCAGGAAAGGCTCATCCCGAGTGCCAGGACCTACCCAGGATGTATCCATAGGTGGCATTTTTATACTCCTCCCAGGAAACGAGCCCGTCCTCGTTGAGGTCGTGGCCCTTCCACTGCCGCTCCACATCCTCATAAATCCAACGCTTCTGGGCAAACTTGATCCAGGCCTTGAGCTCCTCCACTGTCACGAACCCGTCTCCATCCTCGTCTATTTTCCCTACAATCTTCCTGTGGGAAACACGGAGAAATCCAGCTAAAGTTAAGGAAAACAAGAGGCTATAGGGGAGGGAATGGGAAGGGGAAGAGGGAGCAAGTGGAGGTGGTCATGGAATTTGGGAATTCCACCATTTTGAGAGTTAATCTCTAAAACCAACGTATGGATCAGCTGCCAAAACCCCAGCTCAGCATCTCTTGGGCCGCTCAGGTTTTGCTTTCTTCAGGAATTAAAGGTTTTTGGGGAAAAACTTCCTTCTTAGACCTGTGGGAAAGACCCATCCATGTGTCTTTCCACCAAGATGGCACTGGACAAGGAGCACGGACACGGCTTTATACTAAAAATGGGAATCTTGGCTCTGCCTCTCCTGGTGGCGTGAGGAGCAAGGCGAGGTGGTTATGGAATTTGGAATTCAACCATTTGGAAAGTTTATCCTTAAAACCAATGTTTGGTTTAGCTGCCGAAACACCGGCTCAGACATGGAAATCAACAGCTCCAACATGGAAATCTTTGGCTTGGCCACTCAGGTTTTGGTTTCTTCAGGAATTACGAACTCTAGCGGAAAAGCTTCCGTGTTAAACCCCAGGAAAGCCCCACCCGGGCGCCCTCCCACCTCGATGGTGCCAGGCGAGGAGCACAGACACACATTTCCCTAGAACTGGGAAGCTGGGCTCGGCACAGGAACTGGGGCCGCCCAGGCCCGGACGGTGCCGGGCCAGTCCCACCCTCTGCCCGGGGCAGCAACCGGAGCCGCACGGCCCCAGCGCCGGAGCAGCCGCGTGCCTCCGTTATTTTTAGCAGCAGCTGTAGGAAAAGCCACGGCAGGAATGCGGGATCCAGGGGCAGATGGAGCTGGGGGCGGGGGGGGCTGTTGGATCTGTGGGGTTTGCTCCCAGGAGTGGCCACAGCTCTGTGCTGGGAAGGTTTTGAGCTCCCCCGGATGAAAATCAAGGACAACAGTCCCAAAATCCTTTGTCTGGTGAAGCAGGATCCTGGTTTTTCCTTTGACAGGGAGGTTTAACGGAAAGTCATTCAGGAATCCTGAGCTCCAACTCAGGTATTTGAGGAATTTTAAAAGACAGGTGGAAAATACAGCATTTTTAAATCACCACCAGGACAATTAATTCCCAAAACACTGAGGCAAAGGAAAACCTGGACACCAGAACCTGCACTCACTCCCAGGCTTTTGTGTTCCAGAATTGCCTTGATCAAGGAAAACCAGGAATTCTTCCATGGCACAAATGATGTTCCTGGCAATGGGAAGCTGGAGAGAGAATGGGAGAAAACTGGGAGAAACACAGGATTTAACCCTAGCAGAGTCTCAGCATGGGGGCAGCGTGGGGGGCCCTGCCTGGGAGACCTGAGGGATTTTATAGAGAAACAAGTAAAATAAATACGCAAATGTGCAAACCCCTCCTCCACAGAGCCCAAACTTACAGGGAAATAGGTAAAATACAACAGAAACATTTCAGAATTTTCCATCTCCATGTGCAAAGTGTTTCCTCCAATATTCCTGATCAAATTTCACAGGAAATTATGAAAAATGTCACAGAAATATTCAGTTTTCCACATAAATATATTAAAAAAATAGATCAAAAATATCACATGAATATTAAGCATTGATCCATGTAAATATATAAGCCACGAATAAATCAGGGGTTTCAGGGAAACAATTCCATGTTTCCCTTTCCCAGGTGCGTAACACTACCAGCAAAGGGATTTATTGCGGAAAACCACTGGAATGAACAACTTGAGCTGCTGGGGGTCAATGGCCAAAGTAGGTTTTCCAGGGCAGTTTCCAAGGGGTTAATTTGGGAGCAGCTTCCCAGGAAAGTCAAACCTTCTCCAGCCTGGAGCTGGGCACTCGGGAAGCTCCCAAACCTCCTCCCCCAGCTGGTCCTGTGCCCGGGACCAGCACCAGCTGCTCCCGGCTGCTTTCCCAGGGCAGGAGCCACCAAATCCAGACATTGTCCCAAACCCCCCACACTGTCCCCCTACAGGAGGGGGGACAGCAGATGTTTGGGAAGGGCTGGCAGCTGCTCGTCGTTCCCACTCCCTGATCCAAAGGGATCTGGGTGTCCAGTGCTGCTGCCAGGGAACGTCGCTGGGACAAAACAAGGTAGAGCTCAGGGTGTTGTTCCCAAATCCCTGACTCACAGAGCATGGGACCTTGTTCCCAAATCCCTGATTGACAGAGCATGGGACCTCGTTCCCAAATTCCTGACAGAGCATAGGACATTGTTCCCAAATCCCTGACTGCCTAAAAAGCAGGGAGGTGAGCAGAGCTGCATGCAAAGAGCTGGGCAAGCCAGAGGTGGAGCTCTCCCAGGAAAACAGGTCCTCCCCACAGCACAACTCCCGTTAAAGCAAAGAATTTATGGAATCAGACCTTAGTAACAAGTTTATCAAAGCAATTCCAGCTGGGGAAAGTGGGAATTGGCCTCCATGGATAAAAGTGAGGCTGGTTTGTGTGGAGGGCGTTGAATCTCCGATGGAAACTCGGCCCAGGCGGCACTGCCGGCGTTCCGGCGGATAACTCAGCAGAACAATGGGATTGAGCCGTGACGGAGCCCTTGGATCGGGAATGTGGCGGGGGAGGAAGGCCAGGGGGGCCCTGCCTGCTGCAGCCGGAGCTGCACTTCCCTTGGAATCTGTCACTGCTCCAGGGGATCGAGGGATTTGCTCTGATTTCCCAGGCAAAAAGCCTCCTGGATCCTGTATTTTGGAGGTTGCAGAACAACCAGGGCCTGGCTCCAAGGGATCCAGGGTTTTTCCAGATTAAACAGTCCCTAGAGGGGTAAAATTCCCTCTGGCCTCCAAGAGTGAAGTGCTGGGGGTGAGGTCAGCAGCTTCCTCCCACCACAAGCCTGGATGATCCATAGGGACGGATGGAGAGTCCATGGGAAAGCCTGGCAGCTCCTGCCCCGCACATCCCACTGTATCCATGGGGTTTGGCCCGCTCTGGGGTTCCCTCAGCACCCACATGTGGCTGAGCTTTTCCTTTCCATCAGGGAGCCCCACTCCCAAAAAACCTGCCAAAATTCACTGCGGGCTGCAGCAGGTGCTGCTCCAGCAGCAGCATGGTCAGGATGCTTGGCTGCCAAAAGGGGAGATTTAGGGGGGATTCTGGGAAGGAATTCCTGGCTGGGAGGGTGGAGAGGCCCTGTCCCAGGTTGCCCAGAGCATCTGTGGCTGCCCCTGGATCCCTGGAAGTGTTCAAGGCCAGGTTGGATGGGGCTTGGAGCAACCTGGGCCAGTGGAAGGTGTCCCTGCCCATGGCAGGGTGGGACTGGGTGGGCTTTAATGCCCCTTTCTGCCCAAACCATTCCATGATTCCATGAAAACTCAGCCAAAGCCCGACAGTTCTGGGATTGGAGCCCAACATCCTAAGGAGTGTCCCAAGCTCCCTAGGGAGCCTCCAGCCCACCCTGCTCTCTCCTCAGGGCTGCAGCTCCGGGCTGGAGCCTCCTGGAGCCCCTGGGACAACTGCGGGGCAGCTGCTGCAGGGACACAAGAGCCCTGCTCTGCTCCCGGGAATGATCCCAGAGCCAGACAGGGGACGCTAGGAATGCCCAGCCAGGGCCCAGGGGAAGCACAGCCATCCCAGATCCCATCCCAGATCCCAGGGGAAGCACAGCCATCCCAGATCCCAGGGGAAGCACAGCCATCCCAGATCCCAGGGGAAGCACAGCCATCCCAGATCCCAGGGGAAGCACAGCCATCCCAGATCCCAGGGGAAGCACAGCCATCCCGGATCCCAGGGGAGGCACAGCCATCCCAGATCCCAGGGGAGGCACAGGCCCATGCCAGAGAGGGAATCTCCATGCAGGCTGTGTTTTCCCAGCTCCCGACCAGCTGCCTCCCAACTGGGAAGCTCCAGCGACCCCAGGGGCTCCGGCAGTACCCAGAGAACACAGACAGAGCTCAGCACAGACCCCCACTGTCACCTCCGCCCCGGAGTTCTGTGGAGCACCTAGTGCAGGGAATGGCTCCAGGTGACTTTTTGGGGAGTGCCTGGTGCTGGGCACGGATGACTCCCGCTCCAGGTGGCTCTGGAGGCTGGAGCAGGGTCTCCACCATCACGTGCCCGCAGCATCCCCTGGGAAGGCGGGAAGGCTGTCCTTACCCCAGGCGCTCCTTGCTCTCCTCGGGAGTGAGCTGGTCGAAGCTCTTGGCCTCCTCGGCTCCCAGGAAGGCGTCGTGGTCGTAGTCGAAGCTCTGGGCGTCGTCGTGTTCCCGGGCGCTGAGCGGAGCCTCCCGCACCACCCGCTCCTTGCGCTCCGTCGGCTTCCCGGAGCCGCACAGCGCCCACGCGACCAGGCACAGCAGGAGCCGCGGGAACAGCATCCTTCCTGGGCCTGCGGGACAGGGACAGCTGGGATGGGCACGGGAAGAGCGGCCGGACCACCGGGACAGGCACGGAGCAGAGCTGGAACGGGCAGGGACGGGAGTAGGGCGGGTTGTTGGGGAAAAACCAGGATGAGGGCAGGTTAGCTGGGCAAAAACAGGGATTAGGGACAGCTGTCTGGGAAAAATGGGATTAGCGCAGGTTGTCTGGGAAAAATGGGGATTAGTACTGGTTGCCTGGGAAAAAAATAGGGAATTAGGGCAGGTTATTGGGGAAAATGGGGAATTAAGGCAGGTTACTGGGGAAAAACCAAATTAATTAATACAGATCATGGGGCCAAAAATGAGGAATTAATCCAGACGACAAAGTGATAAATACAGATTGTCTGAGCAAAGATGATGAACTAAAGCATATTGCCTGGGAAAATGGGGAATTAGTGCAGGTAATCTGGGAAAATGGGGAATTAGTGCACATTATCTGGGTACAAATGACTGATTAATGCAGATTGTCTGGGAAAATTGTTTAATTCCTGCAGATTCTCAGGGCAAATTGATTAATTGATCCAAATAATCAGGGTACAGTAATGAACTGATATGGGTTATCCAGGCAAAAGTGATTCCCTGGCATGGAATATCAGGGCACAGCAGTTAATTAACGTAGATTATCAAGGCACAGAGATTAATTAATGTGGATTATAAAGGCACAGGGATTAATTAACGTGGATTATCAGGACAGAGTGACCTTTGAGCCCCTGGCACATGCGGACACCCTGGAGCCACTCCCACTCCCAACCCCATCCCAGAGCCCCATTGAGCAACAACTGGGGCTGGGTGGGGATCCAGAGTGGAGAAGGGGATTGCAGTGGGAGGGAAGGGGATCCAGGGGTGGAGAAGGGGATCCTGGCAGGAGGAATGGGAACACGCCCAGCATATGCCACCTCTGCTCTCCTTTCTCCCAACATTCCCTCCCCAGTCGCTCGCGCCGCCTCCTTACGACGCCTCCAGAGGCTCCTCCGGACCCGACACCAATGGAATCCTGCCCCAACCCAATTCCCCCGGATCAAACCACCCAAATGTGCCCAGGAATGGACAGCGGCTCCAGAAAGGGTTCCCCAGGCTGATCCCTTTAAATGCCAACAGAAATCCGAGTATTCCCCATCCTTATCACTGAGTTCCCAACTGAAATCCCAGCTTAGATCCCAGCTGAAATCCAGGTCTTCCCCATCCTTCTCACTGAAATCCCACCTTAGCTCCCATCTTAGGTCCAGGTGTTCCCCACCCTGACCTCTTTAAATTCCAATCTGAGTATTCCCTACCCTGATCTATTTAGCCCTAAATTTATATCAAGATATTCCCGTTCTCTAACTATTTCAATCTAAGTTTAATCAAGATATTCCCCATCCAGAGCTCTTCAATCCCAATTTAATTCAGGATATTCCACACCCCTACTGCTTTAATCGAAATTTAAGCCAAAGGTATTCCCCATCCTTATCCCTTTAAACTTACATTCAAGTGATCCCCACCCTTAGCTCTTTAAATCTGTGTTTAAAATCCAGGTATCCCCCATCCTTACACCTTTAACCTAAACCCAGAGCAAGGAATTCTGCCCTGGGAGCGACCCAGAGCGACCCAGGTCTGGGACTGGTCCCACGTCAAACCAGGACAGTGGCACCAGGACGCGGGAACAAGGACATGGAAAATCCGTTTCCTGCCCTTTTTTTGGGAGGAGGATTTATTGGGCCATTCAGAAAATCCACAAATTCCAATTCCTTGGAAGTTTGGGGGAGGAAAGGGGAAAAGGGGATTTGGTTTATAAAGAGCAGACAGAAGTCACCATTTTGGTGTTTCTGGGAAGGAAAAACATTCTAGGAAGAGGGAAAAAGAAGGAAAAGTCAATTCCAGGTGTTATCTAAACAGAGCTCTGGATATCCCTGTCCCAGGGATCTGACTCTTCCTCATTCCAGGCACATCCCAGCGCCCAGGGCTGATCCAGGGATCAGCCCAGCCTGGGACACAGAGTGACCTGGAATGGGTCAAACACCCTGATTTTATCTCCAGTGTCCACAGAAAGCCTCTGGAAGCCACTACAGAGGGACACTCCGACCTCCAGCCGGATCCAGGCACGGATCCCAGGAGCTGCCTCGGGAAAGGTGCTCGGAGAGACCAAACCCACACACCAACTGTTATCCACAAACAATTATCCATAAAAACCTGGCAGCACTTTCTGCCAGCCAACGGGATGGGATGGACCCCCAGATTTCCCTTGGGAAAAACCAGGCTTTGGGCCCCTCTCCTCCTGGGAAGGGCTGTGGGCAGCGGATCTCTGTTCTCCTGAATAAAGTGAGCTGTGGGGGAGGCGGGAACAGGGATCAGTGGCGGGAAGGTGGGGGGTGTCCTCTCAGAATGGGGGTCCGGAACCTCAGCTGGGGAAGGAGCTTGTCATTCCAGGGGAGCTGGGTGGGTTATTGATGGAGGAACTCGGGATTCCAGGAGGGTTTGCTGCAATATTAATGGAGGAGCCCAGAATTCCCACTGGGTTCACTGGGATACCAAAAAGCTTGGAATTCCATGCTGGGCTTGGAATTGTGGTGGTATTTACAGCACATTGATGGGCAGAAGCCCCTCTGGAAGCACATCTCCCACCTGGGAGGCTGAAAAGATCCCATAAAAACACCCACAGGCAACACAATTTGTTCAGATTTGGGCATCAGACTCTGTTCTGCCTTTTGACAGGATTGATCCCATTGGAGCAGCCAGGTACCAATTACCTGGGACCCCCAGTGCCACATGAGGGCACCGAGGGAGTGAGGGGGCACGGCCGGGGTCAATCCCCCAGCCCTGGGGAGAATTTATGGATCTGGGGGAGTCACTGGGAGCCAAAACCAATCCTGGGGACAAACGGGCAGATCCTGCCCTAAACCTGCCCCAGGGCCTGGGGGTCACCGACGGCTCCGGGAGGGGAAAACGGATTTGGGGTGACACCTCCTTGCCCTGGGGTCCCCATGCAGGGCAGCACCAGGGGTCCCACAGTCCCTTATCCCGCTATCCCGGAGGTCCCACAGTCCCTTATCCCGCTATCCCGGAGGTCCCACAGTCCCTTATCCCGCTATCCCGGAGGTCCCACAGTCCCTTATCCCGCTATCCCGGAGGT
>VZRE01000779.1:0-23049 GCA_013396775.1 Cephalopterus ornatus
CCAGGAGCTCCATGTCTCTCTGGTACTGATTGGCCCAGCACTGTACACAGCGCTGCAAATGTGCCTCACCAGGGCTGAGTAGAGGGGCACCCCATGCGGCCTGCTGGCAATGTTCTTCCTAATGCATCCCAGGNTCCTAATGCATCCCAGGATTCCTTTGACCTTCCTGGCCCCAGAGGCACACTGATGGCTCTAGAACAGACTGTTATCTACCAGGACTCTCAAGTCCTTCTTCACAGAGGTGCTTCCAGCAGGTCAGCCCCCAGCCTGTCCTGGTACATGGGGTTATTCTTTTTCAGGTGATTTGCCTTTGCTGAATTTCTGAAGGTTCCACTCTGTACATCTCTCTGCCTGTTGAGATCACCCTGAAGGGTTGCACAGCTCTCTGGGGTATTTGCCACTCCTCCCAACTTTGGAAGTAAACTTGCTGAGGAGGCATTCTACCCCTTCATTCAAGTCATTGATGAATAAGTTAAACAACACTAGACCCAGTCCTTGCAGGACATCACTGTGAGTGACAGGCCTCCAATTAGGCCTTGTGTCACTGATCACAACCCTTTGAGACCTGCCATTCAGACAGTTCTCAGTCCACCTCACTGTCCTCTTGTCCAGCCTTCAATTCCTATGTGTATCATGGGATATGACATGAGAGTATCGTGGGACACAGTGTCTAAAACCTTCCTGAAGTCCAGGTAGACAACAACTACTGCTATCCCTTCATCTATCCAACCAGCCTTCCTACTGAAGCAGGAAATCAAGTTGGTTAAGTATGACTTCCCTTTGGTGAATCTATGCTGAGTACTCCTGATCAACCTCTTCCATATGGTTAGAGATGGTTTGCAGGATGAGCTGTTCCTCACCTTTCCAGGGATTGAGGTGATGCTGATTAACACTCACCCTTTTTGAAGACTGGGTGACATTTGCTTTCTTCCAGTCCTCATGAACCTCTTTCTGACTGCCATGACCTCTCAAATATGATTGAGAGTGGAATAGCAATAATGTCCACCAGTTCCCTCAGCACTTGTGGGTACATCCCATCAGGGCCCATGGACTTGAGGATGATAAGCTTGACTAAATGGTTTCTAACCCAATCTTCCTCCTCCAAGGGGAAGTATTCCTTTCTCCAGACCTTCTCCCTTGTCTCCTGGGTCAGGCCGAGGTCAGCCTTTATAGTAAAGTCTGAAGAAAAGAAGATGTTCAGTATCTTAGTTTTCTTTGCAACCTGTGTTGCAAGGGTCCCTGTTCTGTTCAGTAGAGGGCCCATATTTTCCCTAATATTCATTTTGCTATTGACGTATTTGAAGAAGCCCTCATTTTCCTTGATGTCCTTAGCCAGATTTAATTCCAAATTGGCTAATCACAAGTATGATTGTTTTTCCCTGGGATGATAAAATCATTCAAACTTGTTGTGACTCTTCCACTTTCAAGAGGGTTGTGGAAGCAGTAAAGTAAGAGAGTGTTTTGCTGTGGGAGGGCTGACCAGAGTCTAGTAAGTTTAAGATAGGAACACATTATTTATTATTGTGGCTATCACTATCTGGGCTACCAGCAGAGACAATACTCAATGGTGAAAAGATAAGGTTGCTGGTAACATGGTTATGACTTGCAGGAATGGTTCATAAATCCTATTAGTAGTTTCATGATTCCCGCCGGAAAAAAAAAAAATTAAGCTGTACATCTAGGCTGAAAATTTCTCATTTTTTGTATCCTGAGAATGTGATTCTGGTGAAGGTAAGTAGCAACACATTACTAGGTAGTCAAGAAGAGATATGTGTTTTATTTTGTTATATTGGAATACATGAAGGCTAGCTATGAGTCAGGTCAATTTAAAGGACTAGGTACAGAGCAAATGGATCCACCTAGTGATAGTAATTTCCAATCTGAAGGCATTGCCAAGATAATTGTAAGACTTATATTCCAGTTGTGTCACTACAGACTTCGACACAGCCCGGGGTGTAAGTGGAAACCAGCAGAGGAGGTGCAAATTTTGTCTGTACATTATGCTTGTTTGTTTGTTGTTTATTTACTTAAACACCTAAACTAGTCTGAATCTTTGAAAAAATTACCACTTGAAATTCACTGAAAAGCAGTACAGGCACATTTTGCAACTTCTGTCTTAAGAATTTGACTGTCTCTAAGATTGAATTCCTTCTTCTACATAATGTTCTTTCACATGCTTTTGACTTTACTATGTTATTATACTGTGTCATTAACATTTCCACTAAATCAGTAAGCAATCCAAACTACTAGTAATTCAACAAACTTTCATTGTGCTTAAGAGTGAGGTTACAAAAGTCACTTAGCTCTGAAATAAGAGGGAACAAAATACGGAGATTTGCTTCTATAAATTTTATCCACACCATTTACAATGAATATACTTCTTACCCTACATAAATAGTTTATATTGAGAACAGAGCAGAGTATAATCTTTGTAAAAAAAACCAGTAAAACCATCTCTCTCTATCTAATGTATGTATATACTCAATTTCTTTTATGATTGTTTTGTGCTAATGCAATTTGAATGGCATTTTTTTTGTTTTTAATTAAGATATATTAGATCACAGAGAAGTTCACTTCATACAAAAAGTTATGAGCCATAGTGTAATTGCAGACTTCAGTGGGGTTCAATGTGGAATTGTGTTAGTATCTACTATACCAATTTGTCAATTACGAAAAGGGTAAAAAACAAGTAATTATTTCCATAGCTGCATTCCTTTAGTTTTTCTTGCTTATTCCCTAGTGAAAATATCTAAAGTCTCTGTGTTCAGTTCACATTCCAAAGTAATTAATGTTTCCATACATTTTTTGAAGATATACATTAAAGCCCTGTTATAGTGGGTAAAGCTCCCTCTGTTCTGTTGCAGTGTATTTCTCAAGGACTTTCAGCACTAAAAATAGTTATCATTTGCAGAAAGAGGGACAGGATGTGATTGCTTTCCTTGATATATAATGAGCATTTGTACACAAAGTAGAACCATTGTCTTGACTCACAAATTAAATAGTACATCTGCAAATACCTTCACTGCCTTTGAAGGAACACTTGCCTGCAGGCCCTGCCTGTTGGTATCAGACAAGATACAAGAGACTGGATCTAATTTTTCTTCCACAGATAAAGGCAGTGACAATAATGTATTCCAGTCTGGTATAAAAAAATATCTCTTATCTTTATTTCAATCTGATTAACTTTCTTCACTTAATCTTTACCTTTTATTGACAAAGAACCAAATATGCTCATTAGGTGTGGTGAGACAGAGTAGAATGAATTTATACAGTAAATTAAAGGGTAGAGCCTCTGAGTGTTTAGATTAGAGTATTAACCTCTTAAATGCAAAGCCTTATTGATAAAGAATGGCAATTCCTTCTAGCAGGCATATTCTGTTAACAGATTTTAATTTAGCATGGTGTCATTATCTCATGGAGCAATGTTTAGCTTAGCTAGAATATTGATTTCTCTCAGACCTGACCAAGAATAACAAAGAATTGTAACCAATAATATATAGATTTTAAAAGAAACTCTTTATTTCTTAGTCAAGCCTTAGTCAAATCTGCTCTGTTAGATGTGTAAGTCTTAAGATACTAGTGTAACTAGGCTGGTAGTTATTTATAATGAGACATGAACTAGAATTTGCTTTGGGAGGCTGATTGAGAGATGTTTGAAGAGGGAGGAAAATATGAACCTAAGAGCCAAACAATGATGTAAGAAGGTATTTTATATTTGGGGTCGTATTTGTTCGTAACACTTAAACATTTCAGTAACTTGAAAGATGTGTGAAAACACCAAGTGCTTGGAAATGATGCAAACATCGTTTTGTGTTACAATCCTTGGAACAGTTTGGCCTTGGTTATATTCGGCATATCTAATTGATGCTGAACTGAATGCTGCTTGATCAGATGTTGCTACAATGTAGCTGAATCTGTGCAGCCAGTGCATTACGAATATCTTTTTTCATCTGAGATGATTCTCTCATGTTATACCTTCATGTGCTACTTTCCTCCAGAAACTGGACAGAAGCAAATGTAATTCTAAAAGCCCTAGGGGATATAAATCTCTGTGATCTAAATCTTATCAGTTAGCCTTCACCATTTTCAAGATCAGGTCTGTGATGGTCGTCATTTTAAAGGAACTGCAGCTTGTGGAGTCACATTTGATATTTTGCTGACAATCAGTTTCAGTTTTTCAATCCAACAACAGACAACCAGGCAGCTTTTGCAGGATTTTTGGCAAGACCAGCAGTAGATAAATGCCTGCAGCTGCAGGGGGAGGACAGTGAGGAGGACATGAAGGACACTGACCAACCGCTTAAATTAGGTTTTTGGATTGTTTTTTCTTGGTGCAGCAGTGTGTATGAGCTCACAAAACAAATATTTAAAGGGCAAAAGGCTGTGTTATAAACCAGAAATATGTACAACATTTTGGGATGGTTAACAGAATATTTTTTGAGGATTTTTCATTGATTCTTTCAGAACAATCTGGTGCATGTGAACACATTATCCTGAATGTCTTAACCTGTTGTCTTGTGAAATCTGTCACCTTCCACTGCAGCCACTCAATAGATTATAGATCAGTTGTTCTGGGCTGATATACAGCTGGGGTTGGTAAGATGGAGGCTATTGCATGGTTTATTAAGGGAAAGTTGTTACTGTGCATTTTGAAGCCTGTTAGATTTTGGAGATTATTAATGGCACTTTCTGAATACGATGGTTGATAAAATCCATATTGTTCTTTTTCTTTGGTCTTTGCTTCTAGTTTCAAAATCAAAATGAGATACTTCCCTGTTGGACTTCAGATGCTGGGACTGAATTATTACTGTAGAGGGAGGTTCATGTGAAAGGGGTCATGAAGATTTGGGTGTATATGTATACCTATTTATGAAACAAAAGGTAATACATAATAAAAGTTTTGCTCTGCTACCACATCAAGAGATTTTAATGGTGACAGCCTCTCCTGTGATATCCTGGAACATGGGTTTTAGACATTATCCTGGGTAACAAGTCACGTGCCACAGAAAAGTGTTATTTTACTTCACCTAGCAATGGAAGGTGACTAGATTTGACATGATTAGATTTGACATGATTAAACTGTGGCCTAAACAATACCTTCCTTGAATAAATGTTATGGGCTGCCTGCTATGCAGGTCATGTAAAAGAAAGATGGATTATGATCAAAGACTAGGAGATATAAAAGTAGAGGGTATCAGGAACTGTAGTCCAGTACCTGCTAGTCTGGAGACTGTAGAGGCATCCTGCCCAACTAAGCAATGTCTTCAAAATTATGATATTGGTCTAAGCCTGATGTAGGAAATTTTGTGTTGCTTTGACAAAGATGGAATTATTATTACTATTTTTAATTTCACAGCCAAATTTCAGTGAATATATAATTTCCCTTGTTCTGAATGTAATATTTTTTAGATACCTCCTGGAAATATAACAAATAACTCCATGAACTAGTGTAAAAACAAACATTTTAGATTCCTCTATATGCAATAATTTAATTACTCTTTCCATAGTTTGTTGTTGTTGAAAATGCTGTTTCTAGGGATTTTAATACTTAGGTCACATGGAATGTAGATATGTTATTGCTGAATGAATCATGAAAATTTTTAACTGTGAGTGCTGTTCATCCTAGTTGATTAGAATAATTCTTTCCATTAAAATGCAAATAAGATAACCCAAAAAGTCTTAGTAATTGAAGTAAAAGTAACCCTGAATGTGAGTGGTGGTAAGGAGACAGTTTTTAAAACAGTGAAAACTGTATTTTGAAAAGCAACATTCTCAGTGATCAGCTTTGACTACCTTAAAATAAGATCAAATGTTAACAATATTGAGAGGAAGAGAACCACTGATACAACAATAGCAGTTCTTCAAAAAAAGTCTTTTAGAAGTTTTTTTTGTTGTGGGAAAAAGCTGTTGTCAGATTTCTCATGTGAGGTGCATCTGGGATGACACTAGGAGGTAGATCTTGCCATGACAAAATCCAATGATAAATGTTAGTTATTTAGTGTGTGATACACTGATCACAGTTCCACCTTCTGAAATATTTTTTTTTCCTTCTAAAGGTCTTTGTTAAAACAAAGAGAGTTTGGTAGAGAAGTTCCTCAAGGTTATTGAAGTTTGTAGTCAGAGACGTTTGAGGATGTAGCCCTGAGTCAGAAAAGAAAGCGTCTGGGTAATTTTAGGATCTCTGCAAACTGCTCTTTGGACTTTTCTATAATTTTTTTCTATAATTTTTTTCTCCATGGCTGAAAGAACACTTTCTTACCTTGAAGGCTTATATTCCTCTCTGTATCTCTCCCCTGAGAAATTTCATTCATTGCTGAGAGTTCAGCTTTTAATTCAGAGACTATTTGTGTGTCTAAATGAGGGTATGCAATACTGTGTATGGCTTATACATACAGCTCATGGAGTGTATGAAATAGACTCCAGACATTAACCCTCCAATTAAACAGAGTAGAATTCTTTGCCTACGAGAAAGGACTGGTTTTGGTACCTAACCTAGTATCTCCCCAGTTGGCTCCAAATAAGAGCAGATATGGCATAGACACCTTCATCTAACATTTAATAACTTTTCCTCTTCTTCTTCCTCTTCCTCTCCCTCTTCCTTTCTGTCTCCCTTTCACTTTGCCTTTCCATTTCCTTTTCCATTTCCCTTTCTCTTTTTCCTGCCTTTCCCCTCCAAGTTGTCTGACACCAATGGAAGCAGATAGCAAGTATATTTAGAGAGGGTAAAAGGAATCTTGCAAGATGTTCACTGATATTTCTCAGATGAATAATCCCAGCTGGCGTTCCACATGCCTCACAGGGCATCATCACTGATCTTTGAGTGAGCAGCGACCACTTCCTCCTTCCAGTGTCTGAGCCATAAAAATGTGTGGTCTCCACAGCTTGGATAGGATCAGAGAGTGTGTCAAAGTAGATGGAATTTTCTGAACACTGTTTGGGCTGTCTGGGTATAATTGTATATTGAACCTCGTTTGTCTTGATGATTGCCAAAGATTTCTACATATTTGTTAAGCTGAAATAATTAGAAAAGTTTCCTATAAATTAGTGCAATTGAAATTATTGCTTTTTTATTTAAGATGTCTGGAGTATATGCAGTGTTACCTGTTTAAAATGTACTTTATAGAAATTTAAGAGAACTCAATTTTCAGCAAAGGATGGACAAAATCCATACCCAGGTATGGAAGAAAGTGGGTATGAGATGGGTATAAAAGTGAATACAGTATCTTCTGTTCCTTGCACTCAATAGTTGCATATCTAGGATCTGATTATTCTTTGTCGATTCTAATTACTGTACAAGAGAGAGTTTCTCTGCTGTGCATGCTAAGGAATGAAGGATGTTACTATGCCAGGATAGGAGAGGTAACATGAGAAAACAAAAGCAGATGGCAAATGGGAGAGTTACTATTTGGCTGAAACTTCTAAATGCACATAACAACACTGTGACTGCAAACAGATTCCCACCCACCTACTACTGAAAACAACTGCATTATAAAGCCCTGCCTACCAGCCTTTCTAACAACAATAATTCCTATTAATCTGTTGCTGAAAAAGTAGGAATGGTCCAGTTCAGGATGGCTAATGTTGCAAAGAACAGGAAAAAGGGAAAACTAGACAAGACTATGATGACTGGCATTTTTTTGTTTGTTTGTGTAGTGTGGTAGGGGTCACAAGTGCTGATAAGTAAGATAAAGTATTGTAACAGCTTTTTTTTTTCCCCTATCAATTTCCTCAGAGAAAGAGGAAGCAGGAAAGGCATGAAACAAAATATGAAGATAAATACCAAAAAGCAGAAAGTAGAGCTAAACTCTTTAGGCACAGTTGCTTTTTTGTGTGTGGTCACATCAGCTGAAACACACTACATTAATATTCAGAAATACTCAGCCTAAAAAAAACCCACCTAATCAAGACCAACTCATCACTGTGTAATGGGATTGGAGTCACTCAGTATGGGAAAGAGCACAGAGGCAAGCAGAAGAGTCTATCCTGATAGGATGCTAAGCAGTATTAGCTGGAGGGATACTAATTGGAGGAATGTCAAAAAATATGCACAGTACAGGTACCTGCTTTTCTTGTAAACAGAAGCTAAAAACTTTCAAATAAGAGCACTCATTATTCTGGTTATTCACTTTACCATGAGCAATTAGTCATGAACACAGTGAAACATTCTATTCAGAAAGGTCTGGGAGATCCATCCTTGCAGATTGTCAAAACCTGACAGAACATGACCCTGAGCAATCTGCCCTGGGTAGCTGTTTTGAACTAGACTCTCTCTGACTGTACCTGCTTTGAACTAGAACCAAACTAGATAAATTTGGAGGTCATTTTCAAGTTACATGGTTCTATGATTCTACTAAGAAATGTATCAAATGAAATCAGTCTTGTATGAAGGCATAGCGTTTAAATTAGCCCAACCTTAAGAGGTAGGGAAACTCTACAGTACGCTAACTATGTGACTCTTTTTCTGTAGAGCTTTATATGACAATGTACAGCTATTAAGTGAAGTGTTAAGTCATGGATGGACTTTGGCATATCGGTGCATAGCCCCCATAGGGTATTCTTAAACATCAAATTATGCAACACACATGAAAAGTTTGGCATCTGAAAACAGAGAGATTTTCTTCTACAGGTGTTTATCTTATATTCATGAAGGTAAAAAAAAGAGGGAGTAGTAACCGTAGAGAAGAGGCTTAGGGGTTGAGCTGGGCCCACTGGACACTGCAGTCAATATAAGGAGGAGGTACAGTGCTTGAGAATCACACCCATGTTTACACTCAGAATTACCTTCTGATCAGGTTGACAGCAGCAGGACCTGCTTGGTTTGGCAGATTGATGCTCCTAGAATCTGAACAATCAGAACTGCTTAATGTGGGATGTAACTGAAGCAACAACTAATTCTGTGTGCAGATGCATCCTTAACTGGACATCTGTAGTAACATATGAGAAGTATTTGAGATCCACTTTCCTTGCTAGGTTTGTAACAGATACAGATTATTCACCTTAATAGTTGATATGCTAAAAGATGAAAGGCTTTTCCTGGTTGCATTTTAAGGCTATTATTACTGATTAAATAGCAAATTTTTGTCAATTAATTACAATAAAATGATATAGCTAATGTTACAAAGATGTAATTCACAGAACAGTAAGAGATACTATGTTAACTTGATGCTGTTTAAAGAGGGAGGGGGGGATACATTTTCTCACTTATTACTTATGTTAACTGTTAAATTACAGGAATTAGATTTCCTTGCCAGTGATGTGCTGTCCTTTCCTGCTTTCCTTATCTTGTTCTCTACTCCCATCCCATGCTCCTGACAGAATATATTCACCATACCACCACACAATGTATTGAAATGTTTTTTTTAGTTCTCTATCTGCCCCTCACTCCTTGAACTGTAATCTCTCTGCATGATCCCACACACCTCTTTTTTCAAAATGATCTTCAACTTCATGAAAATTCTATGATATTCAAAAAAGAATAAGGAAAGTTGATTCTAACTACAGGAATTGCTTGGACTGCTGCATGCAAGTAATAAAATATTAAGGCTGACAATGTTAAGAGAATGACAGCAGTAGAACATTATTTTAGGCATTAAATTACAAGTCAATGTACTCGTGCCACTCCCTGACTTAATGCATTCTGAATTTGCAAGAATAAAATACAAAGACAGACAGAATCAGGCAGGAGGCTCTACTCCCGTCTCTTCAGTCATCAGCATTTCATGTGGAGCCTCACAAGTCACACAGAGTTCACAAAATTGAGTTACCTTTCCAATTACCCTTTTGCCTATCTTAATGCTTTCCTCCCCCTTCAGAAACTGTCTTCTAAAGCCATACCACTTGCCTAATCAGGTTTCCTATTGTCACACCTGTCTTTAAAGCAAAATGCATTAGAGATGCATCCCTTCATCTATTTACACAAATTAGTGTAATGAGTGCTTTGAGTATATTCTGAATGACAGGCTTTTTGCCATGGCCAAGTGACAGAATATTCCCTGGCCAATCAGATGCTGCTTTACTGTCCAGCACAATTGGTCAGTATGCTGTAATTTGGTTTTCTTTAATAAGATGGAATTATCTTCCCACTCCCTTCGAGAATCTTAATCTAGAGCAACAGACCAGCTGTCACTTAGTGCAATTCCCCTTTTTCTTATCCATCCAGGTTGCAATATCATTCTGTTACTTTATTGAAAAACAAGGTTGTTCTCTAGAATAATTGTAGAAGAAAGAGGAGATCTGCAGGCTGTTATCTTTAGCAAATTGTTCTTAATGGCAGACGTATTCTGCCATTCAGCAGAGGTACTCTGAAACACCATGCATATATTTTCTGTATTTTATTTCCAGTTAAAGTATTTTTTTTCATATTCATACTCTACAAGATGTATTCCATATGGGAAGAATAGATAGATTAAATAGCTCCAAGTTTTAGGTCCCTCTGCCCCGCACCCCTTCTGTAGTTACAGCCCATTGTTTGTAAGTTTCACTGTTTGGGACACGTGGTTGAATATAAAGACATTTAGGATGTTTTAAGAGGTAAAAAGTAATCTTACAAATAAATATTGAGAATGCACTTCCACACCCACCTTTATTTTTCTATTGCTAGTTGTTTCACAGGCTTCTAGGTATGCTAAGGCATACTACTATACAACTAACAGCTCTGTGCAAACCTTTGCTACTTGGCACACTTATGAAACCTCTTTTTCACTTGTGTCTTTATGAAAAGTGGGATTACTGCAGGAATATGGCTTCACAAAACTGCAGAAATACTCAGAGCTGGCCTCAGACATTCACTGAACATGACTATGGCTTTCACCACGTATGAAAAATTCCTGAAACTGCAGATAAAGTAGACAAAGACTGTGAGACCTTGACAGTTTGCAATAGTGGGAAAAAATTACTTATACCTCCATAAACAAAGAACTCTATAGGAAGAAAACACAAGTCTGACATTGTAGCTATGGGAAGGATAGTGTAGAGGAGTTAATGTCTTTTAAAATGTAAGGAAGAGAAATTAAGAAACAATGAATGAAAAAAGATAGGGACATTCAGGCAATAAATTTCACTGAGCTCTAAGTTAATAGGAAAGAAGACGTAGGTAAGTGTTTAACACTGTCTTGCTCTCATCACTCCCACATATTCAAACTCCAGGTCACTCACCATCTCAGTAATTTAGGATTTCTCTCACCTGTTCTTGTATTTTTCCCATTTGATGCCTTAGGCTCTAAACCAGAAAACATAAAATGTTTTTTATTTCTTCTATCGGTGCTAACCAAGCATTACTTTTCTGCTTGTGTGTGCAGTGCATCTCTTTTTAATGCAGTTCAAAAGCTGTACCTGTGTACGGTCTTTAGTCTTTTTGTAATAATCATAACAGAGACAGGAGTACAACATCCAGAGTGTTTGGTTCTGACTGATGCTGGATAAAGGGTCATGTTCCCTTCCCTGGAGGTAAGCATCATACCAAAATATATGTTACAGCTAAGTTTCCTTTGATTCTAGTTCTTTCAAAAATATAAAAATCTGTCAGTCCTATAGATTCTTTTCACCTTGTGAATAAAATGTTGGAAATCTTTGACAAAAAAGCCCCAAAACATTCTCCAGCTTCTTTGCTCGTGATACCTCAGACATCTGCATATTGCCCTGGTGTTAAGGAAGCTGAGGTGAGAATGCTCATGTTCATATTCATGTAAGGTCTCTCCTCCATCTCCTCCTCTCCCTCTTCTCTCCTCTCCCTTGCCTCTCCTCTCCCTCCCCTTGCCTCGCCTCCTCCTCTCCTGTTTTTACATAGCTGCAAAGGGCTATCAGCTCCCTAAATCAGCTGATCTTGCAAAAATCAATGGGATTTAAAATTAGCCATGAGATTATCTCTTTGCAGAATCAAGACCTTCATGTGAAAGCAGCCCTAATAAACTTTCTTACTCTGCTGTTTCTTTTCCATATAAATTTAAATGTAAAAATTTAAATAAACTTTATAAATGTTATATAGGACTCCTGCTGGACCAAAACAAAAGTTCAAAGTTAATATGTGCTAATTATGCAAATGTAGCATTCACAGCAGTTACTGCTGGGACATTCATAGTTATGAACAGATCTATAGATCTATAGAACTTTTACAGACTCTAATGTCTCTATTTCATAGTACCCCAGTTATGAAGTAACATCCCAGCTATCCAAACACACTTATGTTATTTCTTTCCCTTTCAAGTGCTCAGGTTAGTTTAGGGCACCCTGTTTTCTTCTTCCACTCTGCAAAAATCATCATATTCCTTATCCTTCCAGAAAGTGCTCAATAGTGCAAAAATAGCTTGAGAAAAAAGTGGTTCAGGGTTTGTTTTGTGCACTTCCCCACTTCACAAGGGGATAGCTGGCACATAAGAACAGTCAATGTCTATATATCACATTTACTCATGATGTGAGCCCAGGGGTGAGTCTATGTGCACAATCTGTCCTTTAATTCATGCACACCTTGTGATGTTCATTTGGATTTGTCCCACTGGGATACCCATCTGAATATTCCTCTAAATCAGTAGCATAACCTATCAGGTTTTCTGCAATATTAGTCACTTTTCCTTCCTGATTTCTCTTGCAGCATATCCATACTGCAGTGGAGTTTTAAAAGTATTGAAGAAAAATTTACATACCAGATATTTTCAAAAAAATTGTAAAGTTCCAGATTTGTTTGCAGCTAAATTATCTTTGACCACTGTAAAAAGATTACATTGTGGGTATTCTTGTTCTTCTTCAAAACTTAGCATCCTCAGCAGTTACTGAAACAGGTTGTATATGCTGCAAGAGCTAAATACCCAGTAAATATCCAATAATATTTCAGATGGGTCAGAGAAGTAAAAAAATGCGTAAAGTGTATTCCTAATATCTGTCCTCATGGACCAGGAAATGCAGGTACATGGTTCATCATTGTTGAAGTCAAGATGGGCATATGTTTTGCATACGGCTATAAAAGAATGCACAGTTTTAAAAGGGTCATATCTGTTGGCTAGGTCATACCACAACATGTTTCGAATGTTTTGAAAATAACTATGCTGCTGGCGGAAAAGAAAAAAACCAAACCATCATTTGCAGAAAAATCCACATGCCTCTTGGGAATGTCAAGTATTGCTCAGAAGATAGATGTATCAAATACCAGCAATCTCTTCTGAAATCACAGCATTTTAGATAAGAATCATATATACCTTTATAATCCTTTTAAGCTAACTGGAATAATTATAACTGCTATAGAAACTGCCCCAATACATTATTGAATGTCAGTAGATGGTGTTCATGATCCTTAAACACTTGGGAATTTTTTTTTAATAGAAATAAAAAAAAAACAAAAAAGGCCTCCATTCCACAGTAAACTTGGATTTGCTGCTAACTCTCTTTGGTGCACTAAGTGACAATGAAAAATTCACAAGAAAGCTCATAGTTTCCTGTCGTCTTTAGGAAGAAACTTGAAAAGTTTCTTCTCATCCTCTTTACCTCTTCATTTTTCTGATAGCTGTGTGAATTTGTATTCTTTTCCTTAAAGCATGAAGTGCATGGAAAAATGGGAACCATCTAAGATTTGAGAATCAATGCGAAGTGTTGACAAGTTGTGAGGTACAAGACTGCACAAACAATGGTTACTAATAGAGGGGGAACTATTCTAGGGGAACTATTCTAGTAAAGTCACTTTACCAATGCGTTACATTTTTGTTTGTAACTCTAGTCAAGTCTTTTTCTATTTTTAAATAAACAATGAAAGGAAACAATGCTGTATTTTTGAGATCTTCTTTACAGTCCAGGAGAACACTTGTTTTCTGGTCTCAAGAAAATGATCTGTTGCTCCTGATGCCATGTTTCACCCACCAGCCTGTCTGCATCTGTACTGCAGTCACTGGCATACAACTGACATTCTTACTTCCTGAGGTACTGCCACTCACCATTGAGATCATGCAGCATTTGGAAAGGGTTTAACATTGTGAAAACTCAAGATTTGTTCTTGAAAATTGCTTTATAACAACTTTCATTGTGTTCTTGTCCACTGCTTCAGAATGAGGATGCACTTCTGACAGTCTCTGAAAACATGCATGCCATAGCACTGATATAAACACTAGTTTTGTCCCTGGGATGACTGTAAAAGTACTACTAATAATTAGATGAAAATAGATAATATCAAAGAGATAGCTGACAAGAGATTCCAAATTAGGACCATGTTACAACAAGAAAAGTGTATTGAGGTTCAGGAACTCTTTAGACAACCATGATGTTGCTCCTTCTGTGTAGTCCATATGACTCGGAACGAATACATGTAGAGCTGTTTTTACTCATTTTAGCTCCTCTTGTCATTTTCACAACACTCCCATTCTTTGTTTGGTTTATATCAGCTGGTATTCACCTAGGAATATTTATGATCTAGAAAACTCTTTCTGTATTTAGTATTTATAAGTATTTTTAATACATTTTTGTTTGTCACAGTCCTATTGTTCACAGGTACCGTTGCCGTTTAGTTTCCAGTTCATTGTGTCTAAAGCTGATCCTGCTAATGTATATTACTTGCAATTTTTATACAAGCAGTAGTGAGAAATTTTGACTGATATAAAGGTGGGAACCTTTATATCAGTCAAAATTAAATGACTGGACAGATTACACTTTTTTGCAACTTTTCGTAGTCACAGTAATTTGGCTTACAGTTTATATTTTCTCCTTCCTTCATGTCTAAAGTAATAGTTTCAAATTATAAGTTCTTCTTCAAATTGTAATATTAAAAGTTAATATTACAAGTTCTATGCAAAGATGGAATTAATGCTTTGAGATACCTGTTGGTATCCCATACGCACAAGATCAAAGAGAAGTTAAATTTTAAATGAAGAAATAAGTCAAAGATTTGGGGAAGTACACTCATGAAAAAGGTAATTTAAAGAAAAAAATTACAGACTAATAACATGTACAGTAGGGTGTAAGTTTAGGTCTGTGGATGTGGCATATTTATACATACGTTCTCAGCTGGAAAAGCTTATTTTTAAAGAAACAAAAATAACAGCTTCAAAATTTCAGCTTTGCTTCAAAACTGTGGGAATCAGATGTTCATCTGACATAAATCAGAACTGATCTGTTTAAAACAATGAGACTACTGAGCTACACCAGCTGTGGCTGTGGCCTCATGTTTTTAATGCTGTAGAACTAGTTACCCTGTACTACATTCTAAACTGCATCCAGTGTATTTATTGATGACATGCTTGTCTGCGGGGCCAGAGCTTTCCTGCTGAGCAGGCTGCTTTCTAAGAAAAAGCAGGATCCAGGCTGGGAGAAGGCAGAGTGCTCTGCCCTCCCCGTCACGGTCTGGGTTCAGCATGCTTTCAGGCTGACACAGGGAAACAGCAGCTATGTTGCTGTGTTTTTTGCCTTCATCCTGTTCCCTGTCTGTGCCTGACTAGTGTCTGGCAAAAGGGATAGGGGAAAGAGCATTGCCAGCTTGACAGAAATTCACAGGGGCCACCATAATCTCCTCAGATCCATGAAGGAAAAAGGTTGATGTCTTTATTGATCAACTTGCTATCTTCCTTTAGCCATTACCACAACATATGCACAAATGCACATGCACACTACATAGTGGAAAGTGACACTTTTTTCAAAATAATGGAAATGAAAGTGGGCTTTCCTCTGAGGTGATTTTTAAAAAATCTAGGGGAGACAAAGATAATAAACTGGATTCGAGCTCTCCGTATAACTCTCTGGCCATCTACTGATCACGCTACCAGGGATGATGAAGATACACAGAAGTAGACTGTCAGGGTTCTCAAGAGCTGCCTAGTCTGTCCTTTTCTGATGCCAGATGGATATTGCCAGAGAGATAAATGACACACCTTATCTTTAACTTTTTTTTATAAAGAAATACAAATGTAAACTCTGCTGTCTTTTAGGCACTATGGAAAGTAATTTGCAGCTCTTGCTGACAGAAAGTTTTTGGTAATGACCAACCTAACCTTCATTTTGAAATTACTAATACATCCATGACCAAGAGAACAAACTTGTTTCTTTCTTATTTGTGTCAGTATTTCCTTCTTGAGGATGAACAAATCTTACTTCTCAGGTTTTCATCACACGACAGGAAAGCCTGACGATTCATAGAATCATAGAATCAGCCAGGTTGGAAAAGACCTCTGAGATCAAGTCCAACCCTTGATCCAACACTGCCGTGGTTAATAGACCATGGCACTAAGTGCCACATCCAGTCTCTTCTTAAAAACCTCCAGTGATGGAGAATCCACCACCTCCCTGGGCAGCCCATTCCAATGTCTGATTACCCTCTCTGTAAAGAATTTCTTCCTAATATCTAACCTAAACCTCCACCAGCAGAGCTTAAGACCATACCTTCTTGTCTTACTGGTAAGAAGGATTTTACTAAGTTAAGTTTATATATATGGAAAAGCTCTTTATTTTTGCAGAATTACATTATTTATGAAAAATTAATTAGCTTGGTTGCATCAAGAGCATATAGAAAGAGTGAATAGTTTCTTTAGGTATTTCTGTATTAATCAGAGCTAAACCCAAATACCTGCCCTTTCTTCATTATATGCAAAGCTTTATTTGAAATAGGATTTTTTTTTACAGCAGATGTATTTTTTTATTCCATTGTTTACTAAAACGGGGTGACCGGGAGTGGTGGGAATCAGATGTTATTAATACTGTTAAAATATTCTAAAACATTCCAGGAAAGCAGATAACAGTTTACAAATGAGACATTTCTCATGCTGTTGAAATAATGGAAGAGCAAGTTGTGAAGTTTTAGCTTTATGAGTCTTTGTGGCAGTGCACAAATAATAGTTCCTATTAATAAGACATATAATGTTTCTCAACATGTATCCTGATCTGCAACTATTATGTTAATAAACATAGCTAATCAGTTTAATGTGCTTAGGGTGAGACAAGCAAGGAATGCCAATACAGAGATAAGAAGAAAGGAATCTTTCTTACTACTATTTCTGTGGTAGTGAAAACCCAAGAATCCATCTGTTGTTAATGAATAAAGATTCAGAAAAAAATTCTGAAAAAGCATTTTTTTTTTCACATTAAGGAAAACAGTATTACTTCAAATATTTTTGAGAGACAATTTATATTTTTAAGAAATAGTGGAGTGTCTTTATTATGTAACTATAAGGTGTCAATGTCTCTTTTAACACCAAACTATTGTTACTGAAACTTGGAAACATTTAATAAATAACAATTAGAGTTAAATTCTTTCAGAGGAAGTTTAGAAAAGTTCTAAGCTGGTGTAGTTTTTACCTTGCACTTCCTTATAATATCATGAAAATTTGTCCTCAGCCTTGTCTTCTACCTCTTATTTTTCTATTTTTAGTTTCTTCTTTCTTAACTAAACTTTCTTAAGAACTGTTGTGTTTTGAAGTTTTATTGAAGTTTTGAAATTACCTCTTATGGGCTGATGACTGGAGAAGCTGCCCACAAATGAGTAAGGATGTTATTGAAAAAAACTGTGAGGTTTTTAATTTTTTAAAAAATTTAAATCTTTAACCTAGTTTTTATCTCATTACCTGAACTGCTCCACATTCAGCTGAGGGGATAAAGCATGCATAAACATCATCAACAGATTCAGACAAACACTGCTGTGATTTCTCTTTTCTATAGTAAAGTGAGGAGATCCTGGAGTACGTTGAGTTTCTGGACTGTTTGAACAGATAGACGCTGTCTTAAGTTTTACATCTTGGCTAGTAAAAACCACATACTTTCAAGCATAGCAAAGACTTCAAACGTAAGACTTTAATAAAGAGATGGGATCTACTGAAAGGCTACAGGACAAATTTTAATCTCTGTTTATTTCAAATATATTTCGTTAGGTTTTGTAGTCTTGCAGAGTTACATTAAAACAGAGAAAAGAGAAATGCAAAAGACCAATTAGGTCACCTAGTCTGTCCCTCAGGGGGTCAGTAAAGGGTTGTTCCCTACAATGTAAAATAATCATTTTATCTAATTATTCAACCCTGAAGAATAACCAATAAATTCAATCTCTCAATTAAGAAAACATTCTGTGAGTCTTTTTGAATAAATAGGTTCATTTTCTTTCCTAACTAAGTAAGCTATTATAATCCAATGAAGAAAAATGAAACTTAAATGAACTAAAGTAAGATTTTTAAATGAAGTTCTGACAAAATCAGGTATTTGCCATTCTTTGAAGATTCCAGGACAGGATTGCATGAAGCACTGTAGTATGGAGGAGTCAAGTGTGTTAGAGTAAGGGTTGTGAATTAAGTAGGCAATTGAGAATTTGCATTTTCTTTCCACCTATTTTAAACTGGCTTTGTGAATTATATCTCTGATGACAAGAATCCCCAGTTCTGGATACTTTGATTTTTAGATTCTTCAAGCTGTAACCTAATACAACAAGTTCTATATTTCTCTGTTTGTACTTTTAGTAAATATTTCCCAGAAGATTGAAGGACAGTGTGAATTAATTAAGTACATTTGGTGCGGACCATGAAATCATGTTTTGTCCAATCAGAATCTTGTTAACTGTTCTGTTGGGTTATTGGTATCCAACCAAGCTATATACTACCTACTCATATTTCATTCAGCATCTTTGTTTTCCTGTAGGTTTTCTCCTGAATATTCACTTCCAAGTTAAATCAATACAGAGAGGAACTTAACATGGGACAATCTATGTTATCTTTGTTGTCTGAAGTTGAAGTATATATGACTTCAGAGGACCCCTGCAACTAACTGAGACTCTGTTTGGCTTGAAGATCTGTCACTTTCACATCCTCGTTTTTTTTTTTTTTTTTCCTAGTTTTGGATGGCATTTTAACCAGATCTCTGGCTTTTCCAAAGCAACTTTTTGTTGTGTCTTGATGAAGGTTTCTCTTCTAGTCAGATCTATTCTTCTTGATTGCTTTCCCTTTTAACATGAACTCTGCTGAAAGTAAGTTTCCCAGCCATCTGGACTGATAATCTTTATCCTCAGTCCTTAAATAAACCAGTATGTTCTTTCCTGCTAATGTAATTAGGATTTTTGTCTAAGTAAAGATGAAAGAATTATTTCTTCAGTATTTACAGTATTTCCCCAATGAATCCTTATTGCAGTGTATATATGCCTACTTGTGTTTATAATGTAACTTTAGAAGCGGTACCACAAGTCCAGGTAACACTTAACATACGGAACCTTGGGAGATCCTTCTCTCTTGGCAACTGATATTGTACCTGTTTCTGAGAGCATAATGTGTGTCTTGAAGCTTTATCTGTTTGTATGCCTATGACAAGATTAGCTTCTATAATTATTTAAATTCTTTTTATCTTGTAAGTAGATGGCTGAAGAATTCCTGTCAGTAAACAAGGACTGGGCATGTAAAATGGTGCTGAATTAAAGAAACTTCAGACTTGTCACTCATTTTGAAAGTCACTACAGGATGGAAATTTAGAAAATGAAGTATTTAGGTGCATTTGTTTCCTTAATAGGATTGAAGATCATGTTTTTTTTTTTTTAATTTCACTTAGAGTGTTAATGCTTTAAAAATTTTCTGAACTTGTCAACGGGTAAACTGTTGCAACTACTTGCCACTGATGTAAATGACCATCACCACTAGTTCTGCCAATTACCTAATGTTCATTTATTGAGACATTCCTAGCTGATAATAAAATTAATTTTTCTTCTGTTTCTTTCTTTGCTGTAAAGAGGTTGTGATGGGGTAAAAAAGGAGAGAATCTAACTAGAAGTAGTCAATTATAAATGACTATTGGAGACAGTAAGCTGTCTGATGCAGCATAGAATAGTCTTCAGGCTTATTTATGTAGCATATCTCAAAAGCATATCTCTCATGTTGGAATGATGGAGACGACTAAAACTTCATTAACCCTTGCAGAGTTACACCATCTGGAGACTAGAAGGCTTTGAGTCTTTGTCTTACAATAGTCACAGAATTTTCTCCTTCACCTATGCAATAAAGCCAGGAAAGTTCCAGACCACCTTTATTCTACACATATTAATTTTACAGATTTTTGCCATTAATTGCTTTTGAGTGTAAACCTTTGATCCTTGTATTCTATCTTTTTTTTCTTCTGGTTGCTTTAATTTGGAGATAACTGTAAGTCCATTACTGTAATATCTTTAGCTATTGTTAAATTATATGCTATAGCATGTTACTGGGTACTGGGACACTTCTAGCACAGCCATTGACATGGTTTACAAAAAACACTTTTGCTAACAACTTTCAGACATGATTCAGGAAAGAGCAAAAGGCAGGGACAATTCCCAACAAAAAAATTGAATGAAGTCACATGGTTTGGGAGGTTACTGAAGTTAGATGGTGTGCTAAATGCACAGAAATATGGTGGAGTTAGAGTGGTCTGTACCTACAAAAGAAAATCTAGTGAGAATATTCTTTGTGAAGAGGAGAGCATTTACTTTTATTTTTAAGAATTTTAATTGAAGATCATAATTTCTTTCTTTGACTTCCTATTGGTTAAAATCCTGACATGTTATTCTAGGGTTCAAGGATTCCATGATAAAGAAAAGCAGTACACCCACAGGCAAGTTCAAATAAAATATTAGTTTATTAAGCAACTGCTACTATTAGTTACAAATATATGCAGCTAATATATTAGGTTCAAATATGTCCAGCTAAAGCAGTGCAAAGCTCAGAAGGTACATACTGACCCCAGAAGAAGTGTTGGAAAGGCAAGGAGTCCAGCTCTGAGTCCATCATGCTGAAGTTCGTAAGGCAAAACACTTGGCGGGCATCCCCACGGAGGCAACGTGGTCCTTGGTGTTATGAGTACCTCTCTCAGGTGCACAGGCTCAGGCATTTTATCTGGGAAATTTGCCATCTCATTCTGACACGTGTGGCCATCACGCTACAAAAGGAGGGGTTTCCAAATTGTCACATCTGCACTTTTCAAAAGGGCTGGAGTACACCTGCTCCAGTGGCACTCCAGAGGTCCCTAACCTCCTTGAGGGTTGTTACTTCCTCCTATCGTAGTCTTCATAACCTCTATCTCTCCTTGACTGAGCAATTGCCAGCACAACTGGCCCTCTATCTCTATTGTAACTAATCTTGTTCCTCTCTATCTTGCAAAGTTCCTGTTCCCACAGCCTGTTCCTGTGCCTTGGCTGTTGAGGGGCAGCCACGGGCCAATAACTCATAGACGTGTCTGTTCACACATGTCCCAACAAATCTGTTATATTTTCTGTTCTAAGTAGGTTATATTTTTTGACAAGTGTAGCTCCAACTGTTAATATATTTTTAAAGCAGACCTATGATCTGTAGGATTAAGATGTCAAGCACATTCACGAATGTTCTTTTTTTCTCGCTGACACTTTCATTGCCAGTAAAATTATTTTTTGCTGCTGTCTTCCAGAATGGATTGTGAGGGTCAATTTGAAGAGTGGGATTTGAACTACATAAGTGATCCAACAATTATACCCTCAAAGATTCATTATATTTCCATCGTAACATTAAATGTTCATAAATTATGTAAATTTTATGTTGGGCACGTGTGCTACATGTCAATAATTTTCCAATGTTTTTAATACATGGAGATACTGTGTGATGTACTATAACATGTATCTATTTTATAGCTGTCAACCTTTCTCTCGCAGTATCCTTTTATCTATTACACTTTTAAATTACCTGAAAGTCCTTGAAATTAATAACAAAATGCAGTAATCATGATGATCAGAATTCTTTCCAAACCAGAAGAAAAGTCTCCAGTACACAAATAATGAACCTTGCTTACCATCTGCAGTGCAAATGCTACAACAAGGAGATGTTTGTTGACTTGGAGTGTCTATTATGATAAAGTAGTGATCATTATTTGCACAGATCATTTAAGATCTATGGTAAAATTTAAATTTCTTACTCCCAAAGCACATGCAAATCCAATCTGTTATTGAAAGAAAAGCGCGGAAATGAAGAATCTGCACAGAAATCTGTGTGCAAAGAAAGACTATTTGGATTCTGCAGTTGCACTCCAGTTTAAACAACTCATCTTGATTAGCTGGTAGAATATTAGTTATGCTAGATTATAGGACCTGAAAACTGTTTTGCTAATTAAGAGATTCAATTAGGAAGATCTGTTCAGCTGTAGCTTGCAGATATGTCTTATTTTCAGGGAGACAGTTGTTAAATGTCAAACAATTATGAATCAAATTTTGTCGAGTCTCTAGTATCCATATCCAACATCTCTGTTAAGCTGTAGAATTTCTTGTGGTTGTTTCCATTTAATTACAGCACCAAAAGAAAGAAGAAAATTATCTTTCTGGCATTAATAGCAAGTTGATGCTTTGTTAGTTTTTTGTTAGATAGGTAAAATGAACTATTTATAAATTGAAGCCAACCAGCCCATCAAAAACAGTCCCCCCTGCCCTTACAAAATATATAGAAAATGGAAGAAATAAATGCTGTTCTTTTTTTTTTCAGTTTTCTTACGTTTGTTCAATTTTGTTTCAAGAAAAGACAGTCAGCAGTGGATAAGTGTCAAAAAAACTCTGAACTTTGAAGTTCTCTTTTGACAGTAAGACCAAAACGAAAGGCAAGAGGGAAGGACACAATGCATGATGTCAAGTATATCTCACTAAATGCAGGCCACACCTTCCATGCTTTGAACTGATCTCTTTCTCAGACGCTTTTTTCTTACAAGAATAAGGAAAATAACTAAACTGTGACTTCTGAGATTTTGAAGTAAAAAACTACTGACAAGGTATCAAAAAAAATGCTTGATCAGAATTCTAGTTGGGCAACTCCTGCCTATGGTATGGACTACTACAGATATAATTCTTTCCAGTCTCTGAGGTATATATATGTGTGTGTGTGTGTGTAAGTGTAAGTTGACTAATAAATTTGTATTTGATTAAAGTGCTATGGTTTCTAAATTAGGAAAGATCCAGAGCACATGAAATAAAACCATTTTGCTGAATGAATAGAAATATTTATTAGTGGAATTTAGACATGAAAAATCCCACATAAAATAGAAATATAAAACATGTTCTCATAAAGCTGGATTCAACACTTACTTCTCTTAAATTCTTTCTGAAATTTAAAAGCTACATAATTATCTGTCTCTTTTTTT